>JZKD02S1620327.1:703153-727340 GCA_000966675.3 Picea glauca
GGATTGAGGTTGGAAGGGTGAGGGAACTATACCCTCATATTCACATAGACTGAGATAGTCTTTTGGAGGTCCAAAATCTTTCCAATGGGGAGGTGTGATCAGGGGATCAAATTTTGCTGAATTTTCAAAGTGCTCGGAATGCGGCGTAAATAGTGCCATATGTCTGTCTCGTCTTCCTGATTTTGGTGGTATATTTACTTTCTCAAATGGAGTTTGTATGGAGAAGATATCGCGATCTGTTCACCAAGCCAAACAGGCAAAATTTTTGGATGTTGACTGTACCTGTCCGTACAGTCCGTACGGTGACGTGGCAGGGTCGTATGACTGTACGATGATGATGTGGTAGGTTTTTGTTGGTTGTTGGATGGTGAATAGGAAGTTGACACGTGTCTGGTTGGTGGCAAATAATAAGGAGACACGTGGCCCAATCCATGGGCACCATGTGTCCCCGTGTGTTTGGTTCATATTGCTATATAAAATGTAATGGGAGTCTGCGGGGTTCGACCCCGGGACCTCCCCCCATATATAAACCTTTATATAACCATCCGACCAATGCGCCCATAAAATCTGACTTAATATATAACCCAATGCAATTGTTATAAAGTCGTTGCAATGTATGAATGGGCAGGGGTCAGGCCGGGGCTTAGCCCCGGCCCGTGGTTATTTGAAACAAGATGTGACCATGTTGTAAGGCCCAACGAATGGCGTGGATGTATAACCAAAGTTTATATATTGTATTGTGTTCACATATATATACCGTTGTGTATTAGCGTGGGTTGAAACATAACCCGTGGGTTTTGTTATTAAACCAACGGTTATGCGCGGGAGTTCCAATGGTTATGGTGGTTTAACCACTCATTTGCCTAGCCCAAGGTTCCATGCGCCATATGCCCAGGTGCCGAGGCAGTTAGGGGCTGGCATGCCCTTAACCATCCTACAGTTTGCACCGTTGGCGCGGTTGCGCCCGGTGCTGGGTTTTTATGCTTAAAAGAGCGTGTGAGCCAGGTTTGTTGAAGGAGGGTGTGAATTGTAGAACCAGAGACAACAAGCTTGGAGAAGGAGACTTCCAAGAGGCCTATCTTTCTCATTTTTCGACCGATTGAGGTGCCGAAAGAGCCCAGACAGGGGTTTTGGGACGCTGGGAATCCATCGGAGCAGTCGGTTTGTCAGTTTGAGCATTGTAAGACATTTTTTTGAGCACTTTTTGAGAAATTAATAATAATGATCCATTGGAAGCTGGACCAGGAGATGTAGCCCAAAAGAGGAGTGAACTCCTTTATCAATTTCTGTGCACATGTGTTTATGTTCTATGTTTATGTTGATGTCTATGTGTATTTTGCATAAGTGATCCTTAATTTATGTGTTGCAAATTGATCCTGTTGCTTTAAACACATAACATTTAACTTGCAATAATTATTCAAGTTTTTCAAGTCTTCTTCAATTTTAGATCAAGTGGCACCAACATTTTTTATACCAAAAGATAGTTTCCAATAAGCGAATGTTCCCCATGGGAAGATGAAGGTTGTCTTATGTTGATCAGCGAGTAGAATGCCAATCTGGTTATACCCTGAAAATCCATCCATGAAAGAGAAAATAACGCTGCCAACACAATTATCAATGATTTGGTCGATGAAGGGTGTGGGATAATTTTATTTTGGACAAGCCTTGTTAAGATCCCTATAATCAACACAGACACGAATGGTTCCTTGTTTTTTAGCAACCAAAATGATGTTAAAAACCCATTCTGTCAAGGGGACATGATAGATAAAGCCAGATTTTAACAGTTTTTCAACTTATGCCTTTATGGCCACGGTTTTATTAGGATGAACCAAGCGAATTTTCTGTCGCATAGGTTTAACGCCTGGGTAAGTTTTTATTTCATGCACAACGATCGAAGGATCGATCCCGGGCATTTCCTCGTAGCTCCCAGCGAATACATCACGAAATTCTTTAAATAAAGTGGTGTAAGATGCCACTTCCTTGGGTGAACAATTATCACCTAGATGAACATTTTCCATGATACCTTCTTTGATCAAGATATCGATAGCGATGGTAGAAGATATGTTGCCTAAGTTTCCCTCGAAATTAGTATCCTGGGTAAGTATAGGAGATTGGGGAGAATCGACAACATTGGGGAGGCGAGATAGAGTTTATATCCTCTTGAATTTCTTCTAGAGTAGGGAAAAAAGATGATCGATGATGGTTGTCATCCCAAGGTACCTCATCGATACTAAGGATTTCCATAATGGATTCTTCTGATGGGAAAATCTGGGAAATGTAGTCAAAAGAAGAGGACAAGGAACTCAACCAAGATGGAAATGAATAAGTGTTGGATGCCAATAGATGTTGGTCATCCAAGGAGGGAGACGCAGATTGGATAGAATTGTATGAAGCCTCAGCTGGACTAAGTGGCATAACGTCACCCAGTGCATCGAATTCTAATGGACTAGGCACAACCCAAAGATCAAATGATTCTAAATACTGATAGGCCATAGTCAAAATCATATTGATTGTGGAAATATGTTGTGTGGTGGGAGGAAGTGGTGCAGGGAAAGTACCCATAAGGGAAGAATATTTTTTAATACCTACACCAACATTTTCATAACTGATCTTAGTATCTCCCAATAAAGGAATATTGTTGGTGGTGGGAGTGCAAGTGTCTGGTGTACAGTAATCTAATTGGTTGATAGTGACAATTTTGCCTTGATGAGGGAATTGTACACATTGAAACACTGATGAATCGACGATAGTCATGGAATAAAACCAACTTCTTCCTAATCAAAAGTTGTAATGAAGGGGAGCATCAACTACCTCTACATCAACATAGACGATCTTACCTCCCAACTGAACGTCTAAGGACTTCAAGAGTTCGTGAGGACGAAAACCTCGTTTGTAGAATGCTCAAAACATTGTAGGGGATTGTTTAAGTGCAAGTGATTTTAATCCTTTCCAGCAAGCTAACGACATGACAAGGGGTGGAAGCTCCCTCATCCAATGCGGTGCAGTGAATGTGTTGGTTATGAACATGGACATCAATTTGAAAAGCAAGTTGGTGAGAAAGTCGTGACTTGAAGTTGTCTAGGTTAAACGTGATATTGTTTGATGACTTAGGATCAATGGCCCCAGTGGAAACCAAGAGCGTTCTACGTTGACTTGGGAAATGTTGTGGAACTTCAAGAGCATACATAGCACAAGATGCTTGAGCCAAATCTTCAACAATGTTGTAGTTTTTGGCGGAACGTGAACTAGGATTAAAAGTTGATTTGCGTATAGTGCTCTTGGGAGGGCATAAAATAGAGTCAAAAGTAGGTTTCTCTATATGAAGTGATCCAGATGGAGGACTAACGAAGGCAGGAGATGGATCTAGTGGAGTACTACTAGTGACCTTTTATTTATCAGGTTTAACTGGTGTGTCATATGTGGTGGCACGAGTGGTTAAATCAATCCCATTGAACATATAAATATGAGCACTCGTTGAGGCTTCATCACTAGGAGGATGGCTGGAACCGCCCCCCGTGGGAGGGGAAAGTGCTTCAGAAACCATGGATTGTTGCTAAGGAAAAGGCTTTGTTAACACGACAGGTTGGGAATTCCCTTTGAAACTTTTTGCAACTTCATTGCGATGTGGTAGTCTCGGGTGAAATGATCTTCACCACAAATAAGACATGGGAATTTCCGTTTTCGTTGTGGTTTCTTTTCAGCAGCAGGTGGTGGAGTGTTTTTTTTGGGATGTTCATTATTATTATTATTATTATTGGGTTTATTTTTTGTTTTCTTCTTACTCACAGATTGATGTGAAGAGGCAGATTGAACTGTATTCACCTCAGAGATTTGAGTCAGGAGGGAGGTAGAGGAGAGTGAAGTTGAACTGGTAACAGGTGCTGAAATAGAGAGATTTACTGTTTTGGTCGAGTGTGATGTAGATTGGGTTTTTATGGTACCGATAAATCCATCTGCATGTGTCGTGGAAGAAGGTTTGGATGGATCGGTAGGAGTATGGGTAACATTTGGAATCAACTCATACAAAGTACCATATCGGGAGTAAACCAAATATAGGTACTGAGCTTGAGCAATGGGTTTTTCCTCAGTGACTACACCACCCATGGAGACGTCACAAGAAATCGGGGGTAAAAGAGATTTAGTAAACCACTCTACCAATAGTTGGTTAGGAATGGTCGATTTAATCAACGTTCGTCGTCATCTGCACTCATGAATGTGATCAGAGATATGCACGAAGTTCATTTGATGAAGGGAGGTTAAAATTTCATTACCCTTCTCGTAATAGATGGGTAATTGAAAATGTGTGAGAAAATCCATAGCGAGGGAGTTGAAATATTAAAAAGAACCACGTTGAAGTTCAGTGTACCTTTTGGCTGTACAGCCTATGAGTGTGCGTTGGAAGAGACATAAACGTATAGAATCATCCATCAATGAGTTTGATGAACACCATAAATGGAATGTCATCATATAGTTGTTTGGGTCTTCTCTAGGTTTACCGTCAAATTTGGGGATGTCAGAAGGTAATTTAGTAGGAATTACTAGCCAAAAAAAAAAATGCAATATGGGATCATTTGTCAACTGAGACAAGTTTGGTAGATCCATAGTGGCAAGGAAAGGTAATTGTCGATTAACTTGGGGTGATACTGTTGTGGCATAGGGACACCAATGGGGCCATAAACTGGTTGAGGTGGATAATTATATCCAGTAGGCCCTCCCATATACAATTTTTTTCGACCAACATAGGCAAGATTTGATGGTTGTTGAGGAACATTCATGAGCGGGGTGAAACCGGGTTGATTCTGAGGAGTATAAGTCGGTTGAGTCGGTTGTGGGGGATAAACAGTTTTCCATTGAGGAAGGTAAACGTTGGTCCTTGAAGAGGGTAAACATTAAAACCTTGGGGAGGATAAACATTAGACCCTTGGGGAGGACAAGGTTGTTGTCCTTGAGGACTCCCGGTGGGATTTGGGACACTCGGATAAGGTTGTCCAAAAGATAGTCCAGAAGGAATAGGATTTGATAATCCTCCTTGTGGGTTATGGTATGATTTCCCCCCAGGGTAGGGTTAATTAAACGTACCTCCTGAAGGTAATCCCCAAGATGGTGAAGGGTTTTCGGAAAAAGAAGGTTGCCCCCCTACCATAGGTTGATTTACAACTGTGGTTTTACCAGTAAAGGGAGGTTGTCCTCTGTAAGGAATGTGCAAAGGTGGTTGTCCCCCAGTAGGGGTAGGCCCACTAAAGGATGGTTTTCCGGGAGGGATAGGTTTTCTAGATGGTGGTTTCCCCCCAGTTGGCGAATACCTTTATCGTCTACAGGCTCAATCTTGAAAAATTATTAAAACAACAACACACGCTAAAAAATCTAGAAGAACCAACAAGCAAACAAACATTCTCTCAGTCACCGTACTAGTTGGTGATGAAATCCAACATCACATGATCAAATTGAGAATGGGATAGGATATGAGAGGGTGGAATAGTTACAATGGCGACCTACTTAATGGACTTACGCCTTGGTGCAAGCTTCCACACAGTAATCATGTATTTACCCTCCAAGGAGCCCGAGTGAGTTTGACCACCGTCTGTTCCAAATACAGTGAATACTTCCCTTCATTGTCACCTTATGTAAAGACCCTAAATATTATGGATACTAAAGAAACCAACTCACATTCATCCCCTGGGCAAGTACAGTCGATAGTCCAGTCTAAACGTATGGGCAGGATAACAAGTCTGAAATCCTTCAAGAGAACTAAGCACAACTAGACCAGTAGAACTCTAGAGGACCCCAACTAGATTCGAAATTCACGAAGCACTGAGACCAAATGAATACAGTTGGACCTCAAGAAGAACCCCCAATATACAATCTTACTACTACGAACGGTTAAACCACAGAGGGACAATATTTGTGGCTCTTTCGAACGCAACCTTGTGCTTAACCTCTGTGTGAGAGGGGGATCCCATGTATGCTTATAAAAAAATTGGATTTTCTCTCCCTATCGCAAGATGTTAAGTTTGTTTTGAATTCTTTGGAGAGTTGTACTCACAACCTAATCCAAAGCTCTAATCCTAGTCTAATGTTGATGGAAGAAAAAAGAAAACTTTTCTAGATCAATTTTAATTAGCATTGATTTTTGTGGTTGTTCATTACTCAGAGGTGAATGAGAGTGAAACTGATGATATTATGACTCGATTCCCAAAAAATAATTAAACAAATAATAAACAATTGTTTCTTTCAATGAAATTCTATTTATGGGAAGGAGAAGAATTTTTTCCTTTCACTACCAAACACAAAAATGCATAAATTTCACGCAATTGCTTTCAACAAGAATCCAATTCAATGCTAAACTATTCAAAAATTGATTCTAATATCCAAAATCCAATCATGAAAAGATATATCTTTGTTTAAATATGAAACTTAATTGATTTGATTCGAAGCTACTTATGCCAACCAAATTTCACTATTTGTAGTTTTAGACAATTGGAAGCAAGTATCACATAAACAAGAAGAACACTCTCACAGTGATCAAATAAGAAGCAAAACAATTTAAATTTTTCAAGAAGAAAACCAAAACTCAAACAAGAAAAATTGCTTGGAAAGTTATAAATCAAAGACCAAATGGAAAAGTTCAAAGATCTTTGAACTTCCTTGCGACAACTTTCAAACAAGCATATGAACGAGAAAGTATCAAAAACCAACTCAAGATATCAAAGAGGAAGAGTGATTCCAAAACAAGGAAATATCTTAAAAAACCAAACAAAGAACCAAAAAACTCTTATAAATAAAAAAGGTTGCAAGTTTTATAGAAGATACACATTGATAGAAAAAGTCTTGAGCAGGAGGAAAAACGAAAAAATCACACCCAGCAGAAACATCCAATAATTTTTCAACAGAAGTAAAAATCAGTGCTCTGGTTATATAAGAACTAGAGGGCTATAATTCTCCCTAGAGAACTATAGGGGAGCATCGATACTAAAATCAAGGCTTTGGCTATAAGGGAAGAGGGGCATTGTTTTCTGAGAATGAAAAAATATCAACCCAGAAAATAAAAACTCAGGAAGGCTTGATCATCATCCTGTGTAAGATGACTTCAGGACTAACAACACATGTATAAAAGAGGAAAATCAAAGTGAGAAGGATATGAATACGGGAAAAGACTAAGACAAGACCAAATAAAGAAACCAAAAATGAAAGCTTTGATCTCCAGTGGAGTTGCCAATTTCTGTTGTAGGAAAATTCCCCTGCGGACAGGTGAATTGATCCAGATTTTATGAGTAGAACAAAATGACTATAGATTATTAACAGATGCTTAACACGGAATAATAGAGGTACAGTAAAATTGGTTTTCTATTCAATAAGGAAATAAGTTGAAACTGTAAAATGCAGCGGAAAATAATCTTTCTAGAATGGTGGTGGCTTATCTCTAAGAAGAGATGTGACAGTTGTGCTCATTCGCAAGAAAATGGTTACAATGAGGCTCTAAAGGCCTTTTACAATAAACAGGAATGTCAAAAACCCTATACATCCAAAAACCTAACCCTAGGAGATGAAGTGCCAAAATTCAGGTGGGCCCCATTTGGGTAAGTTAGTACAGCAACTTCCTGGGGTCGTAACTTTTGCATACGATCTCCGTTTTAGGCACACGATAGCCCATTGGAAAGGCATAACCAAGAAGAATAATTTATGACTAGCCCAAGTAAGTGACTTTGACAGTCACATGGGCCCCAAATGTTAGGGACCTAACCCCTCACATAGGTAGAATAATATATTATGATGTAATAAAGGTCAATATTAATAAGGCCTAGAAATAAGGAAGAATAAGTCGAGTGTGAGAAGACCTAATAGAAGATTTCGCTTCTAGAAGGATCTTCCTCTAGATGGTTCTTTTGATAGACTTATTTAGTATAAATAGGAGTCGAGGTTATGAGAACTATTGTCTTGGATATTATTGTAATAGAGCTCTGCTCTACCAGAGGTTGCCCCCTCGAACAGGCAAGTGAAGATTTCTCTCAGTAATCAAAGTGCTCTTTCTAGTGTTATTCTAGTATCATTTTGGTATTATTGTGGTGTTGTTCTGGTTATATTGTTGTTCATCTGCCATTTCTAGCATTTTTTTTTTTCATACTTTTTATATCTGGAATATTACAAGTGGTATCAGAGCACTTTCCTCGGTAGAAAATTGTGGGTTAAATTTTGTTTCAGGGTAGAGACGTATGCTGACGTCTTTAAGCTACAGATATCTATCATTACGCACATAAACCCATGGTTGGGGATTCATACACGCGGGAAATACAAGTGGTACTTAAGCATGCATCTGTTGGCCAACCTTGTAACCCCTGTTGATACCCCTTCGAGTGGTAGTGCATCAAACAACACCTGTATACAGATAGGCCTAGATTTCCTGAAGCCCTCTTTAGATAAACTGATCGGTCTCCTGACTACTATAGTGCCACCAAGAAAAACACTCAGGATGATACTCTCTAGTACCTGGGTAGTCAGATAGTATGGCTAAGGGCATAGTCTAGCCTCCTTAGTTCGTGCCCTGAGATATTGGGCCGAGTACTATTGTTGGACCCCGCACGTATATCAGAGAGTTATAGCACAGGGCAAACCCTTGTCTATAGAACCCTTGAATACCCAATCCTTGGGTACGGAAACAAAAAAATAAAACAGACAAGATCTATTTCCGTGCAACTGTGTTTGAGTTTCCAAATCACTACACATTTCTTCCTAGTAAAGCATTTGGTCATTTCATCACTGCAATATTCTTCAGACCAAAGTATAACTCCACAGGTGTAAAAAAAAAAAAAAAACTGGAAATTTTTGCACCATTATTTAAGACCTATTCCATTGGATTTATCTCTTCACCCTTATCACATTCATACCTATCATTTTTTAGCAAAATTTTTGACCCCACCCGTCCCTTTTCAGTGCCCTTGTCATCATGGCCCATACCTGTACCCAAGACTTGGAAGCTCGCTTCAATACCTTGAAATCTAATTTCACAGAGACCCAACAAGAAGTGAGATAGCTCAGTGAAAATATTTCCACCATCAATAAAAAAATGCATTCCTCCATTGCCACCTCAATCGTAGAACTCAAAGAAGACCTCAAACAAGACATTAATACCCAGCTTGAATATGTCGCTTCGATGATCTACACCAAGTTGCATACCCCTGCTAATCCCCCTTTATCTAACCCACCTTTGCATACCGAAGTTGAAACTTCCTCTCATTCCCATAATTATCAGCCCCATCACTTTCAGCGTGACCTATGCCTTCCGTGGGTGGATGTGACCAAATTTGATGGCTTGGATCCCACTAGTTAGGTAACTCAAATAAAACATTATTTCTCTTTGTACGACATTATAGATGACTTGGAAAAACTGTGGTATGGTGTTCTCCATCTGGATAAAGAACGTTGGCCATGGTGGCAATGGAGAAAAACTATTCGTCGAGGGTATGTTGCTTGGACACACTTTGTGGCAGAGATTTATGAACGCTTTGACACTGACACCAACCATTTAGGTTGTTTGAAAAAGTTGCAACAATCTGGCACAGTGGAAGAATTTATAGCCTCTTTTGAGGGACTGGATTTTCACACAGAGGGCATGTCTAATTCTTTTTTCTGAGAATATTTTATCAGTGGCCTCAAGGATGAGATTCGTGCCCATGTCCTCATGGCTCGGCCTCAGAGTTGGGTGGAGGCTACTAAACGAGCTAAGGAAGAACAACAGGTTGTCTCTTCTCAAAACCGGAAACCCTCCTTTATTCCTCGCACTAAACCCGTAAATCCCACTCCTCCTTCGACTCCACTAAAGATCCAAAAATTGACCAGGACCGAAATGGTTGAATACCAACTCAAATTCCTTTGTTATAATTGTGATGACAAATATTTTCTAGGACATAGGTGTAAGGAACAAAATATTTTTATGGCCATCTCGGAGGATGTTTCAAAAGAGGATGTTGAAGCTCCCCTTATGTCTGAGTCACCTAAACCCATCGACATTACCCCTCCCTCAGACCCTCCCGAAGTAGAACCGGTCATTTCCCTAAATTCTCTCATTGGCTTCTCTGCTCCCCAAACCCTCAAAATAATTGGCTACATCAAGCATAGGAAGGTCATCATTCTTGTTGATAGTGGAAGCACACATAATTTTATTCATCGCTGCTTTTTCCAAGAAACTAATTGCTATATTCGTGCAGTCAATAATTTCTAAATCATGATTGCCAATGGTGGGTCCATGAAATGTGGAGGGCATTATGAAAATGTGTGTCTCCAATTGGTGACTACCACCTGAAATCTCATATGTTTGCTATCGACATGGGCGGTTGTGACATTGTGTTGGTTGTAGAATGGCTAAGGACTTTGGGTCCCATTCTCATGGATTTTAAGGAATTAACCATGCAATTTGATGAGGAGGGCTAGCAATATAAGTTCCATGGAATCATCGTCAGTTCCCCTGACATCATTAGTTCCCATCGCATGGAAAAGTTTCTCAAAAAAGGTCATTCAAGCATTATTTCCCAACTCCATGCCATACAAGAAAATGAGACACATTATGTGTCGCAGGATCTCCAATCCATTCTCTCTAAACATCAAGTGGTTTTTTCCACTCCCTCCTTCCCGTGGTGCTCATGATCATTCCATTCCCCTTTTCCCAAGAAGCCTTCCTCCCAATATATGTCCCTATCATCACCCCTTTTCCCAAAAAAATGAAATTGAGAAAATAGTTCAAGAACTGCTTAATGCAGGTGTTATCCGCCTAGTACGAGCCCCTACTCTTCTCCTATGGTCATGGTCATGAAGAAAGAAGGTTCTTGGAACATGTGTCATGATTTCTGCGCCCTCAACAAACTCACCATTAAAGACAAATTTCCCATTCTTGTCATTGATGACCTCTTGGATGAATAGAGTGGCACCCAGTTCTTTACTAAACTTGATCTTTGTTATGGATACCGCCAGATCTGTATGAAAGAGGCAGACATTCCTAAGACTTCCTTTAGAACTCATGAGGGCCACTATGAGTTTTTGGTCATGCCCTTTTGTTTGTGTAATGCTCCCTCCACTTTCCAAAGCCTTGTGAATCATGTCTTATGTACTTTTCTTCATCATTTTGTCTTAGTTTTATTTGATGATATCCTTATCTATAGACAAACCTGGATAGACCATCTTGCTCATGTGGATCAATTTCTCCATCTACTCTCTCAGCACCAACTTTTCCTGAAACAATCTAAATGTTATTTTGGCGCCTCAGAAGTTGAGTACTTGGGTCATCTTGTTGGAAAGCATGACGTCGGGGTGGATCCAAAAAATATTGAAGCTATGAAAGACTAGACTCACCCAAAGACTCTCAAAATCTTGCGTGGATTTTTGGGCTTAACAGGTTATTATCGCAAGTTTGTTAAGAATTATGGAAAGATTGGGGCCCTTCTCACTGTACTCCTTAAAAAGAATTCTTTCACCTGGACTCCAGTAGGTGCTTAGGCTTTTCAAACCTTGAAGATGGCCATGTGCACCACTCCAGTCCTGGCACTTCCTGATTTCACAAAGAACTTTGTCCTGAAATGTGATTCTTCAGGGAAAGGAATGGGCATTGTCCTTATGCAAGAGGGTCGACCTTTGGCCTTTACCAGCAAAAAACTATCTAAATGAAATTTGGGCAAATCAATATATGAAAATTAAATGTTGCCTATTATGCATGTCGTTGATCTTTGGCACCCTTATCTATTGGGGCAATGCTTCCAAATTAAGATAGATCATCAAAGCCTCAAGTATTTTCTGGAACAATGCATTTCCTCCAGAGCAACAAAAATGGGTGACTAAGCTCTTTGGATATGATTATGAGATCATTTACAAGAAAGGAAAAGACAATGTGGTTGCGGATGCACTTTCCCGAAAATATGAAGATGAAGAGTCCCTTTTTTCTCTCTCCTTCATTGTACCAGATTGGCTCCAAGCCATTCGCCAGGAATGGCTACACGATCCCAAAAGTTCACATCTGATACAACAATTGCAGTCCAATTCTTCAGTTTCCCCGAGTTACTATTGGCTCCATGATCAGATTTGATACAAAGGCCGTTTGTATTTAAGTAAACAGTCAAAACTTAAATCCAAGGTACTTTCTAAGCTTCATGCTACACCCACAACTGGGCACTTGGGGTTTACCAAAAACTATGACAAGGTCAAACGTTCTTTTTTCTAGGATGGTATGAAACAGAATGTTCGTAATTTTTTGGTTGAATGTGATGTGTGTCAACGCAAGGAAGAAATAGTCAAATCTCCTTGCACACTATAGCCACTACTAATTCCACCTACCATTTGGCGGGATATCTCTATGGATTTTATTATAGGATTACCTAAATTGGGTGGTCATCGTGGTGGTCATTGATATCCTTTCCAATTATTCTCATTTATGTGCCCTTCAACACCCATTTACAGCATCCACTGTGGCTCGACTTTTCATGGATAAAGTCTTATAGCTTCATGGCATGCCGCATTCTATTGTTTCTGATCGTGACCCAAGTTTCACCAACAATTTTTGGCAAGAACTGTTCAAGCTACAAGGCACCCAATTTTATCTCAGCACAGCTTATCATCCCCAAACTGATGGTCAAATTGAAGTTGTCAACAAGTGCTTGGAAACATATTTAAGGTGTTTTGCATCAAAAAATAAAAACCAGTGGGCTCAATGGTTACCACTAGTTGAATGGTGGTACAACACTTCATACCAGATAGCTACCCGCATGACTCTTTTTGAAGCAGTATATGGACAAAATACACCTTCAGTTATCTCATATTTACCAGGTGTCTCGAAGGTCTAGGCGGTTGACCAAACGCTTACAGTTCGAGAGGCTATTCTTCGTACCCTCAAAGAGAATTTGGTCATGGCCCATAATCGCATGAAGAAACAAGCATATCAAGGTTTCTCTAAACGTCAATTTGCAGAAGGGGATCAGGTGTTTCTTCGAATCGAACCTTACAAGCAAAATTCCCTCAAGGTTGACCATTGTCAGAAATTGGTGCCCAAATTTTATGGTCCCTATACCCTTCTCAAGCGTGTGGGCCAGGTGTCCTATCAGTTATCTTTGCCCAGTCATTTTAAGCTACATCATGTTTTTCAAGTTTCCTGCTTAAAGAAGGTGATTGGAACTAAGTGCCAAACTCAAACCAACCTTCCCAAGTTGGATGAAGAAGGCTCCATTTGGCTACATCCAGAAGCAGTTTTGGACCAGCGTGAGCATCGCCTGCATCAATGAACCATCAAGGAAGTGTTATTTCATTGGAAAGATACAACCCCAGCAAATGCCACTTGGGAGCCAGCTACCATTCTGCAACAATTTCCACATATCACGCCTTGAGGACAAGGTTGTTTTTAAGGGGGAGGAAATGTTAGGGACCTAACCCCTCACGTAGGTAGAATAATATATTACGATGTGATAAAGGTCAATATTAATAAGGCCTATAAATAAGGAAGAATAATTCGAATGTAAGAAGACCTAATAGAAGCTTCTGCTTCTAGAAGGATCTTCCTCTAGATGGTTCTTTTGATAGACATATTTAGTATAAATAGGAGTCGATGGTATGAGAACTATTGTCTTCGATATTATTGTAATAGAGCTCTGCTCTGCAGGAGGTTGCCCCCTCGAAGAGGCAAGTGAACATTGCTCTCAGTAATCAAAGTGCTCTTTCTGGTGTTATTCTAGTATCATTTTGGTATTAGTGTGATGTTGTTCTGGTTATATTGTTGTTCATCTGCCATTTCTAGCATTTTATTTCTGTTCTGCATACTTTTTATATCTGGAATATTACACCAAATCCCAAAAAACATCGTTTAGGGGCTCAAAATGGCCCCATAAGTTTGGAACCCGAAAGTAGATGGAGAACTCGATCCACATGAGAAAGATGGGTTGTCCAGGTTTTACTATAGATGAGGATATCATCAAAGAAAACTAAGACAAAATGACGGAGAAAAGGATGGAATACATTATTCATGAGGCTTTGGAAAGTGGAGGGGGAATTACACAAGCCAAAGGGCATGACCAAAAACTGATAGTGGCCCTCATGAGTTCAAAATTCAGTCTTAGGAATATATTTTTCATTCATACGTATCTGGTGGTAGCCAGAACGAAGATCAAGTTTAGTAAAGAATTGGGCACCACTCAATTAATTCAAGAGGTCATCAATGATAGGAATGGGAAATTTGTCTTTAATGGTGAGTTTGTTGAGGGTGTGGAAGTCAGGACACATGCACCAATAACCTTATTTCTTAAGGACCATGACCATATGAGAAGAGTAGGGGCTCGTACTAGGGCGGATAACACCTACATTGAGAAAATTGTGAACAATTTTCACAATTTCATTTTTTTGGAAAAAGGGATGACGATAGGGATGGATATTGGGAGGAAGGTTGTCGGGGACAAGGGGAATGGAATGATCATGAACACCATGGGAAGGAAGGAGTCCGTGGGGAGTGGAAAAAACCACTTGATGTTTAGAGAGGATGGATTGGAGGTCTTGCGACACAGAGGGTGTCTCAGTGGCTTGAATGGCATGGATTTGTGTAATAATTCTAGAATGACCTTTTTTGAGCAGCTTTTCCATGTGATGGGAACTAATGATCTCTGGGGAACTAGTGGTGATGCCTTGGAACTTACATTTTTTCCCCTCCTTGTCCAATTTCATGGTTAATTCCTTAAAATCCATGAGAATGGGATCCAAAGTCCTTAGCCATTCTACACCCAACACAATGTCACAACCACCCATGTTGATAGAAAACATATGAGATTTCATGTGGTATTGACCAATTTGGAGATGCACATTTTCACAACGCCCTCCACATTTCATGGACCCACCATTGGAAATCATGATTTGAAAATTATTGACGGTACAAATATAGCAATTAGTTTCTTGGGAAATGCAACGATGAATAAAATTATGGGTGTTTCCACTATCAACAAGAATGATGACCTTCATATTCTTCATGTAACCAATTAGCTTGAGGGTTTGGGGAGAAGAGAAGCCAGTGAGAGAATTTAGGGAAATGATCGGTTTGACTTCGGGAAGGTTGGGGGAGGGGTCATGTCAGTGGGTTCAGGTGACACGACCACAAGGGGAGTGTCAACATCATCTTCTGAAACATCCTCGGAGATGGCCATAAGAATATTTTTTTTCTTACATTTGTGCCCGGGAAAATATTTGTCATCACAATTATAACAAAGGCCTTTGAGTTGGCATTCATCCATTTCTTCCCTGGTCAATTTCTGGATCTTTAGTGGAGTAGAAGGAGTAGTGGGAGTGACTAGTTTAGTGCGAGGAATAAAGGAGGGATTTCAGTTTTGAGAAGAGACAACATGTTGTGCTTCCTTAGTTCTTTTAGTAGAATCCACCCAACTCTAAGGCCGAGCCATGAGAACATGGGCGTGAATCTCATCCTTTGGGCCACTGATAAAACATTCTCGAAAAAAATCATTAGACATGCCACCTGTACGGAAATCCAATTGCTCAAAACTGGCTATAAAGTCTTCCATTGTGCCAAATTGTTTCAACTTTGTCAAACGGCCTAAATGGTTGGTGTCAATATCAAAGCGTTCATAAAGCTCTGCCACAAAGTGTGTCCAAACCACATACCCTTGGCGAGCATTTTTTTCTCCATTGCCACCATTGCCATTGTTCTTGATCTAGATGGAGAACACCATACTGGAGTTTGTCCAACTCATCTGTAATGCCATAAAAAGAGAAATAATGTTCTATTTGAGTTACCCAACTAGTGGGATCCGAGCCATCAAATTTGGTCACATCCACACATGGAAGGCATAGGTCATGTTGAAAGTGATGGGGCTGAAAATTCTGGGAATGAGAGGAAGTTTCACCTTTGGTTTGCAAAGGTGGGTCAGATGAGGGAAGATTTGTAGGGATATGCAGCTTAGTGCAAATAATCGTAGTGAAGGAGAAAAACTGGGTATTGAAGGATTCAAGCTCAGTAGCGAGGTCTTGTTTGAGGTCCTCCATTTTGGCGTCGATGGAGGAATACATGTTTTTATTGATGGTGGAAACATTGGCACTGATCTGTCAAACTTCTTGTTGTGTTTCTATGAAATTATAGTGCAAGAAATTGAAGCTAGCTTCCAAGTCTTGGCTACGGGTGCGGGCCATGATGAAGAGGGAACACGAAAAGGGGCGGGTGGGACCACACAGAAAATGGGTTATGGGTGAAGTGTATCACAACGATCATGGTGATGAGTGGAATCCAATGGGGTAAAGCCCAAATAAGGGTGTTGGAAGGGGGTTGGGTCCATGAGAAGAAAACATTGCTTAAAAATGATAGGTATGACTGCGATAAGGGCGAAGAGAGGAATCCAACGGGATAGGTCTCAAATAATGGTGCCAACAGGATCAAGACTTTTTAATTTTTTTTAATTTTAATTTTAATTTTATTTTTTACTCCTGCGGAGTTATACTCCGATCTGAAGAATATTGCAATGACAAAATGCCCAAATGCTTAACAGGAAGATATGTGTAGTAATTCTGTAACTTGAATGCAGGAGACAGAGTTGCGCAGCAATAGATCTTGTATGTTCTATTTTTGTTTCCATCCAAAGGGTTAGGGTATTCAAGGGTTCTACAGACAAGGGTTTGCCTTGTGCTATATCTCTTTGATATACGTGCAAGATCCAATAGTAGTACTCGGCCCAATATCTCAGGGCACCAACTAAGGAGGCTAGATCATTCCCTTAGGTGTACTACCCGACGACCCATGTACTAGAGAGTATATTCCCGAGTGTTGTTCTCGGTGGCACTATAGCAGTTAGGCAACCAATCAATTTATCTATGGAAGGATTTAAGAGATATAGGTTGATCCGTATACAGGTGTTGTCTGATGCACTACCACTCGAAGGGGTACCAACAGGGGTTACAAGGGTGGCCAACAGATGTGCACTTAAGTACCACATGTATTTCCTGTGTGTATGAATATTTGACCGTGGGTTTATGCACGTAACGACAAATCTTTGTAGCTTTAAGACGTCGGAATACGTTTCTACCCTAAAAAAAAAATTAACCCACAATTTTCTACCGAGGAAGGTTATCTGATACCACTTGTAATATTTCAGATATAAAATAGTATGAAGAATAGAAATAATTAGCTAGAAATGGTAAAGAAACAATGATATAACTAGAACAACACCACAATAATACCATAAGAATACCATAATAACACCAAAAAGAGAACTTTGATTACTGAGAGCAATGTTCACTTGTCTCTTTGAGGGGGAAACCTCCAGCAGAGCAGAGCTCTATTACAATAATATCCAAGAAAAAATTTCACATACCCTCTACTCCTATTTATACTAAATATGTCTACCCAAAGAACAATCTAGAGGAATATCCTTCTAAAAGTGAAAGCTTCTATTAGGTCTTCTTACATCTGACTTATTCTTCCTTATTGATAGGACTTATTAATATTGACCTTTATTACATGGAAATGTATTATTCTACCTACGTGAGGGGTTAGGTCCCTAAGAGAACTAGAAACATGCACACATTTGGAAAGAATACATTGATTCTCTCTCCTCTTCCATGGTCAACCTCACAGACCAACTGTACTCCCTCATAAGGTCCTTCAACCTAACAGGGGCATACACTCCAAAGCAGGGCTACCTAGTGTTGATATTATGGTAGTTGTGGGAGGTATTTACCTCCATGTGTAAACTTGACAAGAATAGAATACTTCGGGAAGAAAGAAGAAACCCTAATGAGTTGGCTAATAACCCTAGAAGACATGTTGGCTCAAGAGGATAATTTGTATTAGGTTATTAGCCTCCAAGAGAAGAAATCGGCCAGAAGAAATAATATATACTGAACAGAAAAATACCTAGAATGAGAAGTCGGCCCAGGAAGTTAGCCAAAATTAGTATAAATATAGGAGGCCAGTCTTCATTCTGGCATTCATTCTCATAATTGCAGAGCATCACTTGTGCGCACTGTAGTGCCCAATTTTGTGTGCAGATTTGGAGGAGAGTGGTCGTTGCAGCTGCTGCAGCTAGCGGATCACGTTTTGGCTTAGACTATCTCTTGGTTAGGGTTTGGACTATCTGATCAGTTCTTGTTGGTGTGTTATCCTTGGGGAAAGGTGTTACCCTTTGTTTGGCTATCTAGCCTAGGGTTTTCTTCCAGAGTGATTCTCTGTCAAGGTTAAGGTGCTCGGAGGGTGGCTTCAACCTATGGTTAGGTGACAATAGTGATATTATCAATGGTAAAATGATCACATCCATTATATTCTAACAGGTTATGGGTCCACGCCTCCTTCATTCAGTCTAACCGCTGGAAGGAAACATATCCATAAGGATATTATGCTTGTTGAAGAACCGACGCTAGGGTTTCTAGCAAGAGAAGTCACCAAAATCACTGTCGCTAGGGTTACTAGCAGGTGCAGTGGTAGAAACCCTAATCCTCTTGTTGAGGCACCTTTAGTGAAGAGATTGACCTGATTTCTAGATATACCAATGCACCCTAGCCTAGTGCATATCTTGGTACTCTCAACAAGCCAAAACGTCAAGTTTGAGTTTTTGGTCAAATCTAGGGTTGACCAAGTCAAAGCAGCCATGACTTACTCTATGAATTCAGAGAACAAGTTAGATGGAGCTTCTAAATTCAGAGCATGGAATACAAGGATTGACCTCATTCTTGCCAAGAATAAAGTGTTGGATATCGTGAAAGGAAAGATCATGGAACTAGAGTTTTAAGAAGGAAAAGAGAAGGAACCGCAGAACGTTGCAGTTATGCAGAAGTTCAAAGATGGTGACATCAATGCCATGAGTATCATAGTGGATTCTATAAAAGACCACTTGATACCCTACATCTCCCATCTTGACTCATCTAAGAATATGTACAATGCCCTAACAAACCTCTTCACAGTAAAAAACATTGTACAAGTAATGAGTCTAAAGAATGAGCTCTGTGACATGAAGATGAATGATGATGATAGCATAACATCATACTTTGTGAGGATCTCCCAATTAAGAGATCAACTACAAGCTATTGACGAGATCACCTCAGAGAAGGAATTGGTAAACATAGTACTCAATGGTCTTCCCAAGACATGGGATGCATTTGCTGCAAGCATGAACACAAGGAAGGAGTATCCTACATTTGAAGAAATTTAGACTTGTTGTGCTCAAGAATAATCCAGGATCAGTGTAAAAGAGAAACCCCAAAAGAGGTACGATGATCAAGCCTTCACAACAAGATTCAAGAATTTCAGGAACAAAAGGAAGATTGGTTCAAGGAGGAATCCAAATCAAGAGAAAGATATTTCATAAATACAATGCTTCAATTGTCGAAAGTATGGTCACTACAAGAATCATTGTCTCGATCTAAAGAAAAGGAAGGGGACACATGAAGCATCAATTTCCGAAGAAAAGGAACCTATAAAGAAGACTAAGCAGGATAAAAGAGACTTCTTCTTCTGAAGGTAACAATACTCTTCTTAGTTCTTGTACATATCATGTTTGCATAATCTTTGTACATATCTTGTATATCTATCTCTTAGAAGATAATATGTTCCGAGAAGAACTATACCTATGGAAGAACAAAAAGATAAGGATTGCTATCATTAAACAAGTCAGATAATACACATGAAAGCATGAAATACATCAAACAAATAATGTGGAAGCTATTACAATATAAGCCAAAATCAGAATCAATCCTGAAGACACTTAGAAGAAGCAAAGACAGAAAGAAGCCAGCAATCAGGAGGAAATTGGAGAAAGACTTATAACACTTTGCAGAAGGGAATAAGGATGCAGACGGAAGCGTGGACTCTCCTATATGGAGGGAGTCAATTATATATCACCAAAAAGAAGAGCATGCATGAAGAAAGGATTAGGATGGAGCTAATCCTATGATCCATTGAAGATGATGAAGTATATATCCATGATAGCAAACATGAAAAGCAGTACGTGTTCAGTTCAACCTTAGAAGAAGTTGTCTTTGAAGAGAATTATTAGAGTATCCCTAGTTTTCCATTCACATATGTGATCCTATGATCAAAGGAAGAAGTGGAATCTATAGGGCATGGAATCTATAAGAAACTCCATGGACCCAAGAAAAACATCAGTAAGAACATGAAGATCCCAAGAAAGAAAGAGAAGCTAGAACAACCAATCATTGTATCAAGAATAACAATATTACTAGCTTCATATGAATTCACTAAAAGCAATCAAGCACTGGAACTGAAAGTTGTGATGAAGAACAATGTATATATGCAAGCATTGCAATATCCAGAACTAGAGTTTATCCCATATGGAGGGATAAGACTATGATGATTACTTGTTCCATTAAACCAGACATACCTCTACATGAGTCATTATATCATCTGCAATATCCATGGGTTGGAGTTCTACATTAGATGAGTGAAAAGACTATTCTCCATAGCAATTAAAAAAAGAGCGTATGAAGAGAAACCTCAAGACTTTGAGGCATACCAGAAAGAGACTCGTGTATGCAGATGGAAGAAGATAACTTGGTGGAGAACTTCCAATGCACAGCAGAAGCGTGGTGAAGAACAAAGATATTGTATCAGAATGATTACTCAGAAGATCAGGATGATGGATTACCAGACCATGACAAAGATCTTATGATGACAGAAGAAGTGCCACATGGATATGTTCCAATTTGACTCTTGCCACGATGTTGTGAGCTAGCAGGAACCAAGAGGAATCCAACAATGATATACTTTATTGATCAGAGCTACATGAAGCCTTCATAGAAAACAAGTGTTCCAGACCGAAGTACATTTGAAATCAAGCATTAAATTATCCATGATGAAGTCCAGAAAGGAGAAAGTGGTTCTCCAATACATATCTCCACAGATGAGTAGATAAGCAGACATTTTGGTAAAGCTTCTGTCCAAGATGAAAGAGTTTGCATACTCAAGCTGGAGCTCATGGAGACGACTTCCTTGTTGAAAAAGGAAGAGATGAATCTCAGGTTGGGAGGGAGCACTAATGTGTTATTGATTGATGGATAGTCATTTATCAGTTTGAAAAATGGTCCAGGATGAGCAGTTCCTTTCCAGTTCGAAAAGCGATTTGAGATTTCTGACGGACAGGCATTTTCTAGTTCGGAAAATGGTCCAGATCGAACAGTCATTTTCCTAATGAAATTGGTTCGATGGATTGTTGATGTACCATAGATAGCGACTTTCCATTGTGGTTAACATGGGTATTGGTCTAGGGTAGTCTCTCTTCTTGAGGGTTACTCAAGAAGACTTGCCCACCTCTCCATACAGTGATTTCCCATTGTGGTTAACATGGGGAATGGTTCGTTTTGGAGGTTGGTGCAGGACAGTCATTTCCTTTGGAAATGGTTCGGATAGTCATTCCTTAGGGCGGATTCATTCTCTCCAGGTTTCACTTTGTTTAGTGCCGTAGAAATGGCCCAGGGTGAGGAATAGTCTAGGTTCATCAATTAGGGACAAACATTCCTTAGGGTAGACTCATTCTCTCCAGGTTACACTTTGTTTAGTGTCGGAGGAATGGTCTAGGGTGGGGAATGGTCCAGGTTCAGAAATTAGGATAGTTATTCTTCCTTTATTGAGAAGAATAGTCTAGATAGCTCATCATTGATGTCTTACTTTCTGAGGGTATGTGCTCTTCCAGATCTCATAGATGTGAGTGGAAGAATGGCCCAGATGATTCAGTTTATATCATAACATTGTTTATGTGCAGGTTGATATCATATGATTTTTATGAAGACTGTATGTCTCTAGACAGAAGATGTATACTAATGTGGTGGATGTGTTCCACTGTTTGTGACTATATGTCAATGATCAAGTACTTGTGTGTTACTTGGTGTGGTAGTATACCATTGGATTGTAGTTTTGTACTACTATGGATAGACACAGTTGTGTTCTATTGAATGATATTGTTCTGATTTCCTTGAAGACTATCAGCAGTATTGGAAATGATTATCAGCTAGATGGATGATCAACTGACAGAGATGAAAAATGGTTCAGGACATTTATTCGAGTAGAAGAATAGCTCTTGTGTCACTCTCTGGAGTGAGTAACTTTTCCAGCATCATGTTTGATTACTTGGACAGAGTATGGTTTCGAGATATGATGCAGTTGATGACATTGATAGTGATGATGGTGCTCATGATCCAGTCATGAGATATTATATACAACTATGTTAATGCTATCGGGTGAATGGTATGTTTTGTGCTCAAGACCATTACCTGTAATACCTCCCTAGCTAGGAGGGAGTGTTGATATTATGGTAGTTGCGGGAGGTATTTACCTCCACGTGTAAACATGAAAAGAATAGAATACTTTGGGAAGCAAGAAGAAACCCTAATGAGTTGGCTAATAACCCTAGAAGACATGTTGGCTCAAGAGGATAATTTGTATTAGGTTATTAGCCTCCAAGAGAAGAAGTCAGCCAAAAGAAATAATATATATTGAACAGACAGATACCCAGAATGAGAAGTCGGCCCAGGCAATTAGCCAAAATTAGTATAAATACAGGAGGTCAGTCTTCATTCTGGTAGGCATTCTCATAATTGCAGAGCAGCACTTGTGCGCACTGCAGTGCCCAGTTTTGTGTGCAGATTTGGAGGAGAGTTGTCGTTGCAGTTGCTGCAGCTAGCAGATCACATTTTGGCTTGGAATATCTCTTGGTTAGGGTTTGTACTATCTGATCAGCTCTTGTTGGTGTGTTATCCTTAGGGAAAGGTGCGCTACCCTTTGTTTGGCTATCTAGCCTAGGGTTTGCTTCCAGAGTGATTCTTTGTCAAGGTTAAGGTGCTCGTAGGGTGGCTTCAGCCAATGGTTAGGTGACAATAGTGATATTTTCAATGGTAAAACAAGCACATCCATTATATTCTAATACCTAGCACTAATCATGGAACACATAGATGATTCAGTCCCATGGTGGGGAGCCATCCTTTGTAAATTGAAATGCCTAGCCAAAGAAAAACTCTTCATGTTGCTCCTCCTCACAAACAAATCTCCCACATGGGATAATCTATAGAAGAACAACTTTGTGGGGCCTGGTCATTTCCCCCTACGCAAATAGGACACAAAGGATATCCCACATATGTTTCTATATTTCCCCTTATCTAAGTAAGTTTGTTCCATTTTCTCCTCCTCGGCTAAAGATGTGCTTAAATCATGGCTCTCCTAGTGGGTTTGAACTAGAAACATGCACACATTTGGAAAGAATACACTGATTCTCTCTCCTCCTCCATGGTCAACCTCAAAGACCAATCGTACTCCCTCATATGGTCCTTCAACCTAATAGGGACATACACTCCAAAGCAGGGATACCTAACACTAATCCTGGAACACATGGATGAGCCAATCCCATGGTGGGGATCCATCCTCTGGAAATTGAAATGCCCAACCAAAGCAAAACTCTTCATGTGGCTCCTCCTCACAAACAAAGCTCCCACATGGGATAATCTATAGAAGCACATCATTGTGGGGCCTAGTCGTTTCCCCCTAGGCAAATAGGACACAAAGGATATCCCACATATGTTTCTATATTACCCCTTCTCTAAGGAATTTTGGTCCATTCTCTCCTCCTCGATTGAATATTCCCTTAAATCATGGCTCTACTAGTGGGTTTGAAATAGCAACATGCACACATTTGGAAAGAATACATTTATTCTCTCTCCTCCTCCATGGTCAACCTCACAAACCAACTGTACTCCCTCATATGGTCCTCCAACCTAATAGGGACATACACTCCAAAGCAGGGCTACCTAGCACTAATCCTGGAACACATAGATGAGCCAGTCCCATGGTGGGGAGCCATCCTCTGGAAATTGAAATGCCCAGCCAAAGAAAAACTCTCCATGTGGCTCCTCCTCACAAATAAAGCTCCCACATGGGATAATCAATAGAAGCACATCTTTGTGGGGCATGTTCGTTTCCCCCTATGCAAATAGAACACAAAGGATATCCCACATATGTTTCTATATTGCCCCTTCTCTAAGGAATTTTTTCCCATTCTCTCCTCCTCGGTTGAAGATGCCCTTAAATAATGGCTCTCCTAGTGGGTTTGAACTAGCAACATGCACACATTTGGAAAGAATACACTAATGCTCTCTCCTCCTCCATGGTCAACATCACAGACCAATTGTACTGTTAAGAACCAAATATCAATATAGCATAGAAAAACCTCAGAAT
>JZKD02S1620328.1:58050-69652 GCA_000966675.3 Picea glauca
TACATTAGAGTTTACTATTCACACTTCTAACTACAAAATTTACACTATGTACATATACAAGATTTCAGAGAAGTCTTTTGAAACTGAAATGATTGCAAAGGAAACTAAATCCCACACTAAATTATAATTTAAGAAAACTAATACTAACCTACAAAAATCTATTAATCTAACTGAAACTCAAATTAAATGGCGTGAATGTAAATAACATCGATCTTCATTTTACATGAGAAAAGCATCTAAACTTATAAAGATAATTTACATACAAAAAAAACAAAAAAAAACAAACAAACTAAATAAAATGTAATCCTACTAACCTATTACTCGCCAGTATTAAAGAGAACTTATGATTGTGCCTTATTGTATAATGTTGCTCCTACAACCTATCTGTCAAGAGAAATCTATGGCGAATGGTTGTGAAATATCGATACCATGAGAATTCCCAAAGAAAGTCACTTCAACTAACATTCAAAATATTGTTTATAATGTAGAAAGAACAATTGTTTAATTTGATCCCTTATTAGTATATATAATCCATTTGTCAAGAGAAAGATAATTCCAATTGGAAAAATTGATTACAACAAGTTCAAAATATGTGAATAAACTCGATACATTTAAGTACTTGCATCATAACAATACCATCATAAAGATATTAATAATTAGGGACAATAAACCATTGAAAATTGAGTAGGATTGATATGAAAATAAATTATAGGAATTAATGATGTATTGATAAATAGACAAAAGTTGAATTTAGCAGTACACCATTAATGTAGGAAGAACAAGAACCGTGTAATAATAGATATTATATTGAAAATGAAAACAAATTAATTAATAATTGCTTCTAGACATTAAGCATGTGATACCTTTATAAGAGAAACAAGGGCATGATTTGATCAATTAACAAAAGGGGGGAAGAATCAATATTAGGTTAAACTTCCAAATCAATCCCTTCATAGATATCCTGAGGAATATTTGTCTCCTCTACAACCTTGAACTAATCCCTCAACTGCCACAGAATTTCTGAGAAATTTATTTTTAGAAAATGGAACTTATCTCTCAAATCGTTTAGTTTCTAAAGAAACTGCACTCCTTCACAGTAAATGGGACCATTTTGGAGATGGGTTTCTGACAATTTCATCAAATTATTCACCATTGGGTCATAAACCATCTTGAAAAAATGTCTATGTTATACCATTACGGGTTTGAACTATGTTATACTATTGTGGATAAGTAAGACCTTTGTGGTTGTTTGGCTCTTCTTTTACCTTCACTATAGGATCCATGAGCTCTGTAACTAGGCCAATGGGTAGGGTAATTGAACAGAGGATATACTAACCCTATCAAAGAGAAAAAACACATTTTGTAACATAAGTATATCATCATAACGAAATAGGGATAGATCTAAATACCTCACAATAACAACTGAGAGCTCAAAAGGTCGAGATAAACCTAAACCAGACCACCACTTATCGTGTTGATAAAACTCAGGATTTATTACACGTCAAAGGACAAGAGGGTTCAAAGTTGAATGATCCACATCTCTCTCAGGATATTCCATGAACCAACCAAGCTCGATCGATTGGGAAGGCACGATCGTCATAAGAATCATAGGGTTTTAGTCATGATGAGTTTGGAAGAGGGAGAATAAGAACATAGGAGAACCAAAATGTTATAGGATAGAGTACGCATAACCCAATAGATTTTACATAAACTAAGAATTGAAATGAAACAAGGTTCACATAATAGTTTATGAATCAATGTTTTAGAGTAATGCACATAAAATCTTAACTCCATCCTTTTTATGACAAGGGTTTTAAGAATGTAAACCTTATATTGAGAATAGACAACAAATTATAAGGTTAAGCATTCTCTTATGAAGCAAAGATTGTAGTTAGGGGACTTGTAACCTCAACAATAGTTTTATATCATTGTCCAATCTTTAACAATTAATAGAAGTCATGTGGAGTAGTGATGTCCTCTTTAAATGTAACTGGAAATTGTGAGAGATGCTTATTAAGAGGATTGATCAAAGTGAGATAGGTATAATGACACTGATAAAAGAATTTACCAAGTAGGATTAACGAAAAAATCCTTAATTTCATGCTTTGCAGTCATGAAATTAAGGATAAACACGAAATCATGATGTAAAACATAACATACTCAAGATTATATAAAATTAAAAAAAATGTACATAAAAATAATCGAAAGCATTTAAACAACATATTTACAAAGAATCTATTAATCTGATGGAGACAACATTACTGGACAACGAACCATTTTATGGATAACCCTGTATTTTCAAGGTAAAATGATAAGGTGTTGGTTAGGGCATCCAACAATGTTGGAGAACACAGGGAGTTGGAGCTTCCTTCAGGTTGGAGCCTGCAAATCTGACGCAGACCCCCAAACCCTCTGGTCGAGGTCCACGCAGGATCGTTCTAATCTTCCCTTTGAGTCTAATTAACTCTTTGTTTTCCCATCAAGAAATACCCTTCACACACAACAGTGTATCCACAGGTCCTTATGGGTGTTTCCACATGGTGAAACACGAAGCATCAACCCAACTCTCCTTACCCAAAATAGGATCGCACCCTTCGCAAGTTCGAGACTTCGGGTTTCACGATTTCGCAATCCCTGATGTCAAGGATTCTTGTCCCTACAACCTATGAAACCTGAATTTTTGAACTCTGATGCACTCAACAAAGGTTGAATTTTCAACAGGCTTCTCACTTCATCGGGATTTCAGACTTCACGATTTCTCGAATCCGGATGCAAGACTCTTCATCCTTCAACCTCCAAACCCTGAAATGGTCCACAAGGTTTGACTCCATCAATTTGACAAGGACACGCCACTTGTCCACTCAACCACTTCCTATCTCTGACACGAACTCCTACCACATGTCACTCTTTCGGGTTTTCGGGACTCTCGCTCCCAAAGCGCTTTCTTCTCCATCTCTTGACACCCGAAGTGACGAAATCCTGAAATTCTAATCCAATTCCTATCGCAACTCGCAACTTCGGGACTTTCGTTTCACTGTGCTCAACTCTTTGTCATTAGGATCCCCGAAATGATGAAATGATCTGACGGCTTGTGCAAAGCACAATCAATAGTCCACATTGATTCTGGATCCTAGAGTGATAAGCTCACCTACCTCTAGCCACCCTGCAACTTCCCTGGATCCTATGGTCCTCGTGATTTCGAGAATTCTCCACATATAATTTCGACCGCTCTTTGCTCCCTTATAACTTCTGCAAAATAACCAAAGTCCTTCCACTGGGACTTAACTTTTGCAAAGTGACTTTGCTTCATCTCCCCTTTGTTTATCTAAAAGGCATTAACCCTCTTGAGCTTTCTCTGCAATTTCGAGCCTTCGAAAAGACTCTTGCACATACTTCTTGCAGCAACCTTCAAATACTTCTAGGTATTTGATTCTCTCGACTTTGTGCACTTTTCTGCAACAACAGTCCTTCAACTCTCCCCTTGGTTGATAAGTTCTCGACTTTCAACCAGCCTATGCACACCTTGCATGGCTCCTATGTCTCACCTGCACTTCTACGGGAATGAGAACAATGATATCTCTCATGAGCTTTTAGAGATAAACTCTGAGTCTTTTCCAACGCACTCCTTGTGGACTATTTCACTGCACTCCTTCCAGGAACCTCTCGCTCAGTATGAGAAACAATTGAAACTCATTTCCTCTCTCTCTCTCAGACTTCAAACATTCAACATGAAATCATACATTCACACAATATTAAAGCAATTGCATAACAGAGAGAATAAACAACCATAAGCATACCATTCAGCATGTATACATAGAAAGCATCATAACACCATGAATCTGAATCAAAGCTTCATATATTAATTCAGAACTTCTGTACATGGGTTCTTCTCTACAACTTTCTGCTACAGCTCTCTCTTCTCTCATCTATGCACAATAATACAATGCTCTCTCTAATGTTACAATGATACAAAGGTGAGGGTGTCTATAGTCGGTTTTCCCTCCTGCGCTCTAAACTGTCTAATCTGCATTCAAGCCTACCTACTTACATTAACTATGCATAAATGCCTCTACCTACTATAGATGAGAGAGAATCACTCATGATCTATTTACAATATGCAAGTGCACTTCTTATATTGTTACATTAATATCTGTGCATTTATTTCAAAACATTCCAAAACACTTTTGCAACGTGCTGAAATGTGTTGGCACTCATCCCAGCTGTCTTCGACCTCCACGCTTGCTTTTTGTTGGCGATGCTCTTGCATCATACTCCCTCGCTTGAAAATTTTCATGGAATCATGTTCATGAGCTCTTGCACGGTCTGTCCATGCTTCTGAATTTCTACTTCATTTTCCCATCTGGCATCTTCAACTGGATGTCCCTTCCATTTGACCAAGTATTCAAGATACTCTTTCCTCCTGGTCTTTTTACTGACTCTCTTGTCAATTATACTTTCCATATGTGGCTTTTCAGCTACAGGCATTTTCTTAGTCCATTAAACCTCTGTCTGTTCATTTTCTGTTCCTGCTTCTTCAGCTTTGTAAGGGTACAAATCTAAGATGTTGAATATCGATGAAATTTCAATCCCATTGGGTAATTCAATCTCATACACGTTTGCCCCAAATTTCTTCATGACTCTACATGGTCCAATATTCTTCATTTTTAGTTTGTTATATGTTCCCCTTGGGAACCTCTCTTTCCTCAAATGTGCAATAATTATATCACCAACTTCAAACTAAAGTTCTTGATTGTGTTGATTTTCTCTGCGCTTGTACTCTTGACTTGAATTTTGCAAACGTTCCTTCACTTGGTTGTGAAGTTCCTTCATTACTTCTGCAAAATCCTCTGCAGTAGCACTTTTGAATTCACTCTGTTCTGAATCTTTCAATTCAGAAACTCCTCTTGGCTGCATTCCATATACAATTTGGAATCGACTCTGCCCTGTGATTCTATTGATCGAATCATTATAAGCAAATTCTTCCTGTGGCAGAATGTGATCCCATTGACTATGGTGTTCAGTCACTAGGCTCCTCAAAAAGTCTCCCAAGCTCCTGTTCACAACTTCTGTTTGCCCATATTTCTGAGGATGATAAGTTGAGCTAAGAAAAACTCGTCCCCAGCTTCTTCCATAAATTCCTCCAGAAATGTCCCACGAACTTGGTGTCTCGCTCAGAAACAATACTCCTTGGCAAGCCATGAAGTTTGATGACTTCTTTCGAAAAACATGTTCGCAATATGTGTTGCGTCACTGGTTTTCTGGCATGGTATAAAATGTGTCATCTTTGAAAATATGTCTACCATCGCAAAGATTGAATCACATCCTCTTTTTGTTCTTGGCAACCCCAATATAAAATCCATCCTCATTGCATCCCACGGCCTTTCTGGTATGGGTAATGGCTAGTATAACCCTATGTTCTTCCTTTTTATGTTTGTGTGCTGACAAATTCTACATATGTCCACAAATTTCTTAACATTCTTCCTCATTCCTGGCCAAAAATATGTGCCATTCAACTTTGAGAATGTCTTATCATGACCGAAGTGTCCAGCCAATCCTCCACTATGTTTTTCTTTCAGCAGATTCTCCCTCGTGGAGCATTTTGGAATACATAATTGATTGCCTCTTAATAATAGTCCATCCTAGATCATATATTCGGCCCACTGGCTTCTGTCCCTAAGAATTGGATTCTCAGATGCCTCATACGCCTCTTTGAAATCTGGATCATCTCTGTACATGTCCCTGAGGTTATCAAAACCCAATGTTTTGACTCTGAATTCCTGCATAAGAAAATATTTCCCGCTCAAAGCATCAGAAACGTTGTTAGCAGTTCCAGAAATATGCTTAGTTACAAAAGTAAATTTTTTCATGTATTCAACCCATTTTGCATGCTTCAGGTTCAACTTGTCATGTTGAGTCATGAATTGCAAAGCATGATTGTCGTTCTACAAAATGAACTCTTTAGGAACCAAATAATGCCTCCATTTCTTCAACGCTTGTATGACTGCATAGAATTCCTTATCATACGTTGAGTACTTAACCTTCACCTCATTCAGTTTATCATTGAAGTATGAAATTGGTCTGTCATCTTGGCTCAAGAATGCTCCAATTGAAAATCCAGTCGCATCACACTTGACCTAAAATGTCTTGTTGAAATCTGGCAACACCAGAATTGGTTGTTCCGTGATCTTCTTCTTCAGCAAGTTGAAACTCTTCTCTGCTTCCTCTGTCCAATGAAAAGATTTGTGTCTTTTCTTCACTGTTTCCATCATTGGTGCACTAATCCCATTGAAATTTCAGATGAATTTCCTGTAGAAACTAGCTAATCCATGGAAGCTTCAAACTTCAAATACATTCCTTAGCGATGACCAATTCTTAATCGCCTCTACCTTATCCAGATAAGTTTGTAGCTCATTTGCAAAGATAACAAAACCCAAGTAAATGAGTTATGTCCTCATAAATTACAATTTCTTCATGTTTATCAACAGCTTCTCTTGCTGTAATATCCTCATCACTATAGCTAAATGCTTCAAGTGCTTTGTTTCTGTCTTGCTAAAAATCAATATATCGTCAAGATATACGATGACAAATTTCCCTATGAAATCCTTCAGGACTTCATTCATCAGCCTCATGAAAGTACTAGGCGCATTTGTTAAGACAAATGGCATAACAAGCCATTCATACAGCCCTTCATTTGTCTTGAAGGTTGTCTTCCATTTGTCACCTTCTCTCATACGAATTTGATGATAACAATTTTTCAAATCAATCTTTGAAAAGAACTTTGCTCCACTCAATAAATCCATCAAATCATCCATCCTTGGCAATGGAAATCTATATCTGATGGTAATCTTGTTGATTTCCCTTAAGTCTGTACACAACCTCCAGCCTCCATCTTTCTTTGGGCTGAGCACTATTGAAACAACGCATGGACTCAAGCTCTCTCTAACCAACCCTTTGTCCATTAAGTCCTGGACTTGTCTCTTGACCTCCCCATTCTCCCGTGGCATCAATATGTACCCTGCTTTGTTTGGTAAACTAGCTCCAGGTATAAGATTGATGTGATGACTTATACTTCTGATCGGTGGCAACGAACGAGGTAGTTCATCCACTACTATGTCAACAAACTCTTCCAGCAACTTTTATATTTCCTCTAGTAAATCATCCACTCTTGTACTGGTCAACACAATTATAGGCTTCCTGACCATGATGAATTGTGTATCTTCCTTCTTCTTAACCTCCTTAAGAAGTTCCTTCCCACTCATGAGAAGTACAGTGTTTCTCACCTCTAGTTTCGTTTCTTTATCCTTAATCAGCAACAACATGGGAGTTCTCCCATTCTTCTCCAGGGTGTATGTGTTCTTTCTCCCGTCATGAATCACATTTCTGTCATATTTCCATGGTCTACCCAGCAATAGATGACAAACATCCATGGGAATGACATCACATAGTATTTCATCCTTATATCCTCCTATTTTAAATTCAACTAAACATTGTTTAGTGACATTTACCTAATGTCCTTTTTGTAACCACGAAACTCTATATGGGCTTGTATGTACGATAGTCTCCAACTCTAGATTTTCTACCATCTCTGTAGAAACAATATTTTTTGTGCTACCATTTTCCACGATGACTTTGTATACCCTATCTTTAGTCTTGCAAGCAATCCGAAAAAGTTTGTTCCTTTGGACTGGGTTCTCTGCCTCTTTCTCTGGCTTCAAGAGAAATTTCCTCATCATTAGTGATCTTCCGCCCTCAGCATCTTCTGCCTCAACATTCTATCTCTGTGCTTTGGCAATGTGAGTTTCACTGCCTTCTTTCTTTCTATCTGAACATTCATAGGATTTGTGTCCATTTTTTCCACAGACAAAATATTTCACTTTGCCTCCTCAGTCTCTTCCTCTTCCTCTAGCTCAAGGAAAAGTATTTCCATCAGCATATTGCTCTTTCTGTGAGCTTCCCCCTCTCTCATGCTGAGTTTGGGGTTTCTTCCCCTCTTCTTGAGGTCTCTGAGTTCTATCTTGGGTAGTTGTCTTGCCTCTGGCCTGACTTCTACCTCGGCCTCTTTAACCTTGCTTTCAGCTCAGTTTTTCTTCAGCTTTCATAGCCATCTGATAAGCATCTTCTATAGTCCGAACGATCATCATGCTCATCTCATCTTGGATGTCATATCTCAGACCATTCATGTACCTGGCAACCTTTTCATCATCGCTTTCCCGATGACCTGCTCTAATGTTTACTTTGTAGAATTCTTCAGTATACTCCTTCACTGACATCATCTTCTGTCTCAAGTTCTGCATTCTTCGAAACTGAGTAATTTGATAATCCTTGGGTATGAATTTTTCTTTCATTTTCACAACCATTCTATCCCAACTCTTGATTTTTTGTTTTCCTTTGCAGTGTATGTCTGCCTGCAGTTCATCCCACCATAATGTTGCATGCCCTTTAAGTCTTGTGACAGCATGTTTGACCTTCCTGTCTTCCTCGACATCCTCATAATCGAAGTATTTTTCCAGAGACCTAATCCAACCTAGGAGCTCTTCAACATCCAGGTTTCCATCATACATGGGAATCTCCATTTTTTCTCTAGAACCCATCTTTGCAACAACCCTAAATAGGCGTTCATCTGTAGCATCTTTGACTGCAACTTCTTCTCCATGTCTAGCTTCATTTTCACTGTCAGCCTCACTGATATCCCCAGTGTCGACTGTACACCTCTGTGTTGTTTCCATGGCATCAATCCTAGAACGTAGTTCATGCATTTCCCTTTCCACTACTGGATCAAGCATTGGTCTGTCTCTTCTTCTTGGTAGCATGGCTGAGAAATATTCTTCATTTCTCTGCTACAAAAAGCAAAGACTCTTTCTTCACTCTGATACCATAATTGACGCAAACCCCCAAACCCTCTGGTCGAGGTCCGCATAGGATTGTTCTAATATTCCCTTTGAGTCTAATTGACTCTTTGGTTTCCCCTTAGGAAATACCCTTCACACATAATAGTGTATCCATAGGTCCTTATGGGTGTCCCCGCATGGTCAAACAAGAAGCATCAACCCAAATCTCCTGACCCGAAATAGGATCATGCCCTTCGCAAGTTTGAGACTTTGGGTTTTGCGATTTCACGATCCCTGATGTCAAGGATTCCTATCCCTACAACCTCCGAAACCCAAATTGCCAAATTCTGATGCACTCGGCAAAGGTTGACTTTTCAACTAGATTCTCACTTCATTGGGATTTCAAACTTCGCAATTTCACGAATCTGGATGCAAGACTCTTCGTCCTTCAACCTTCGAACCCCGAAACGGTCCACAAGGTTTGACTCCATTAATTTGATAGGGACATGCCACCTGCCCACTCAACCACTTCCTATCTCTGACACGGACTCCTGCCACATGTCACTCTTCCAAGTTTTCAAGACTCTCACTCCCAAAGCACTGTCTTCTCCGTCTCCCGACACCTGAAGTGCCGAAATCCCATAATTCTAATCCAATTCCTCTCGCAACTTGTGACTTTGGGACTTTCATTTCACTGTGCTCAACTCTTTGTCGTTAGGATCCCTGAAATGCCGAAATTATCCGATGGCTTGTGCAAAGCATGATCAACGGTCCATGTTGATTCTAGATCCTAGAGTGATAAGCTCGCCTGCCTCTAACCACCTTGCAACTTCCCTAGATCCTACGGTCCTCGTGATTTCAGGAATTCTCCATAGAGAATTTTGACCACTCTTTGCTCCCTTATAACTTCTGCGAAATAACCAAAGTCCTTCCACTGGGACTTAACTTCTGCAAAGCAAATTTGCTTCATCTCCCCCTTATTTATCTCAAAGGCACTAACCCTCCTGAGCTTTATCTGCAATTTCGAGCCTTCGAAAAGACTCTTGCACGCACTTCTTGCGGCAACCTTCAAATACTTCTAGGTATTTGATTCTCTCGACTCTATGAACTTTTCCACAACAACAGTCCTTCAAATCTCCCCTTGGTTTATAAGTTCTCAGCTTTCAACCGACCTGCTCACACCTTGCATGGATCTTGTGTCTCACCTACTATTACACATTATTTTCGTCATCCCTATGATCGTTAATGATGTAAACCTATCTGTTTCCTTCAAAGGGGTCAGTGGCCTGAGTTCCTAAAGAGAGAAAGGAGAAGAACTTTTCCTGAGAAAAGAAGTTGCATTTTCCTGTGTAAAAACCTTATAAAAAAAGGAAGCTCACGGGATGCCTATGTATTAGGGTGCGAGAATGCCTGATTCTCGCAGGCTGCATCATATCTAGGGTGCGAACAATTTGTAGGTTGCACTATAAGAAGGGTGTGAGAATGCTTACACGTGGGAAAAACGAGTGTTTTCTCAAATCTTCTAGAAGGAGAAACTTCCATGGTGAGGTGGCATCTGAATGGTTTGGATCTTATTCGCTTTCATGATTTAGTGGGATCATCCTAACCTCCTCACCTTATCCTCTTCAACTTATAAAAGGAAAGGAGCTCTCATGGAGAAGGGGTTCTTGATATTGTTAGCTTTGGTTGGCTTGGAATTATTAGCTTGGTTGGAGTGGCTTTGAGATTTGCTTTGTCAAGATAGATTGTGAATATCATCAGATCTATGCTCTCAGAATTCTTGGAGTGAAAGTGTGTGGGGAATGAAGGACAGTTGGAAGGGACCTTATGACATCAAGGCCATGGTTGTAATGTCTCTTTCACATTTAATATGATACCGTAATATGATTCTTTCCTATAAATCTTGTTGTGTTTTATTGTATGATTCCTTGATCACATACATAGGATTATATTGAGTTTATGCTATTGCTATCACTTTGGTTGGTTGCATTCTTTTGCAAGATCATCATGGTATGAGCATTGGAATGGAGCTAGGATGGCGATGGTGAGAGGAAGCGACATTTAAACGGTATGTCATTCATCCCTCTTTAGTTAGTAAATTCAATATCTAAAACTTAAGGAAAGCGTCATGTTATGGTGTGTTTTGTTCTAGATCCAGGTGGATCTAGGGAGATCTGTTAGTGTCCACACCTACCGATTAGTCCGATAACAAAATTGGCGACTCCATTGGGGAACAAATTTTTTCCTAGTTAGTCTAGTTTCCCTTGATTTGATTGCTTTTTTTCTGGTCTCTGAGTCTGTGGGAGATCGATCCAGACTCTCTGGATCTAAAAGTTCGCTCAAATTTATCCCTTTTTCAATTTTTTTCTTGTTTACAGGCATTCTTGCACTGTACCATTTAGTGGCCTGCGAGAATCATTGATGTTCACACCCTATTGTTCAATTAGGTGCAAACTTCTCACACCCTACCAATGTCTAGCCTACAAGAATACCTAATTCTCGCACTGCACTCTATTGCTAGCCTGTGAACTTGTTTGTAAAAAATTTTGGATTGGGTCTTGTCATTTTTTGATGCCCAGTTTTTCTTTGAACAACTGGATTGAACTTTTGGAGCCTATATTGATCTGTTTACAGTCTTCTTGACATTCTTTGAGTTTCATTTATCCATCTTTGCTTTGTTTGGTTTTGAAGGATTAGTCTCTTTCTTTGAGTGTCTTTCAATTACAAAGCATGTGTTTTCTTTAGAATTGTTTAGGGAAAGATCATATTTCTTC
>JZKD02S1620328.1:80179-106366 GCA_000966675.3 Picea glauca
TTGCCTTCTAGGGAAAAAAACCCTAACATAATCTCTACCGTTAGATCTGCGACCTTATAATGAATGGTCCAGATTTACAATGAAATTACAATATACTTTTATAAGGAAATTTTTTGCTTCTGGGGCTTCTCCCTCGAACCCCCGCTGGGGGGCCGCTTGCCCCCAGACCCCCCATCCGGGGGGATAGCCCCCCCGGAGCCCGCAGAGGGGGTACCCTCCCTTTGCACTCCCCCGCATGGAAGAGTGTACATACTTCTGGGGTGTAAATACTTCATGGGGTATAAACACGGCTGAAAGAAAGGACCTCTGAATTAGGAAGATAATCAGGCTCCACAACCAACAAATCGCTCATGATCTGTTTACAATATGCAAGTGCGCTTCTTAGCTTATTACATGCATATCTGCACATTTATTTCAAAACATTCCAAAACACTTTTACAATGTGCTGAAATGTGTTGGCGCTCATCCCAGTTGTCTTCTGCCTCCGCGATCACTTTCTACTGGTGATGCTCCTGCATCAGAATCAGGGGATTGGAGCCAGAGAATTCATGGATTTGTAGTGTCCTTTATGTTGGAGCCTATAAATAGGGGGTCGTATCCTCCTTCTAGTTTTAGTTGGATGATTATGAAGTTGGTGCTTCCAATGAATGTATTATTTTGATAAAAACTTAGAGCTCAAAAGGTGGAGATAAACCTGAACCAGACCACCACTTATCATGTTGATAAAACTCAGGATTTCTTACACGTCAAAGGACAAGAGGTTTCAAAGTTGAATGATCCACATCTCTCTCAGGATATTCCATGAACCAACCAAGCTCGATCGATTGGGAAGGCACGATCGTTGTAAGAATCATAAGGTTTTAGTCATGATGAGTTAGGAAGAGGGAGAATAAGAACACAGGAGAACCAAAATGTTAGAGGATAGAGTACACATAACCCAATAGATTTTACATAAACTAAGAATTGAAATGAAACAAGGTTCACATAATAGTTTATGAATCAAGGTTTTAGAGTAATGCGCATAAAATCTTAACTCCATCCTTGTTATGGCAAGGGTTTTAATAATGTAAACCTTATATTCAGAATAGACAACAAATTATAAGGTTAAGCATTCTCTTATGAAGCAAAGATTGTAGTTAGGGGACTTGTAACCTCAACAATAGTTTTATATCATCGTCCAATCTTTAACAATTAATAGAAGTCATGTGGAGTAGTGATTTCCTCTTTAAATGTAACTGGAAATTGTGAGAGATGCTTATTAAGAGGATTGATCAAAGTGAGATAGGTATAATGACACTACTCAAAGAATTTACCAAGCGGGAATAACGAAAAAATCCTTAATTTCATGCTTTGCAGTCATGAAATTAAGGATAAACAGGAAATCATGATGTAAAACATAACATACTCAAGATTACAAAAAATTGAAAAAATGTACATAAAAATAATCGAAAGCATTTAAACAACATATTTACAAAAAATCTATTAATCTGATGGAGACAACATTATTGGACAACAAGCCACTTTATAGCTAACCCTGTATTTTCAAGGTAAAATGATAAGGTGTTGGTTAGGGCATCCAACAATGCTGGAGAACATAGGGAGTTGGAGCTTCCTTCAGGTTGGAACCTGCGAATCAGGGGGTTGGAGCCAGAAAATTCATGGATTTGTAGCGTCCTTTATGTTGGAGCCTGTAAATAGGGGGTCATAGCCTCCTTCCAATTTTAGTTGGATAATTAGGAAATTGGTTCTTCCAATGAATGTATTATTTTGATAAATAAGAAAAGCATTATGTGGTTTTATCACATTTGGGTTTCCATGTAAATTTTGGTGAAATGTGTTTATGTGGATGTCTATTATGCTTTGTTGATTTATATTGCTCATGATATATTGATGATATATTGTTGATGAAAGTAATGATTACATATTATGGTTAAAAGTGATAATAATGTGCTCATACTAATTCACCCCCCCTCTCGGTATTCCAACAATTTATAGTTTGAACAACTCAAATTGAATGAGTTTTCATATATGATGGTGCATTTAATTGAAAACAATTCAAAGGATAAAGGCACCATTCTGAGAAGTCTGGATGATCCAGTATTTGTCAAATTTATGCATTGTAAGACCGCAAAGTATATTTGGGATAAACTTCAAAATATTTACAAAGGAGATACCAAATTCAAGGGAGCTAATATTCAAACCTTTAGAGATAAGTTTGAGAAATTGAAGATGAAGGAAGTTGAAGACATTGCAGCCTAATTTTTGTAATTTGGAAAAATAGTGAACATTATTAGAGGACTGGGAGAAGAAGTTGATGAATCAATGGTCGTTCAAAAGGTTCTAATATCTCTACCTATGAGATTTGATCCTAAGATATTAGCCCTGGAAGAAAGAACATATCTTGACAGTTTGACCATGGACGAGCTACATGAAATATTCAAAGATTATGAAATGAGGATAGAACAACAGAACCCATTCACGAAGGAAGCATCGTTCAAAGCATAAAATAAGAAAAACAAGCAAAATTCAAAACCCAATTATAGTTTCATTGATGATTCGGAGGAAGATGAAGAAGTGGAAAACTTTGTAAGGAAGTTAAAAAGAGGAACCAGAAAATACAAAGGTATGATTCAATTGAAATGTTTTAATTGTGATGGTATTGGTCATTTTTCTTCTAAATGTCCTTATGATAAGAATAAAGGTAGCGATGAAGAATAAGATCCTAATAAGAAAAAGAAAAACAAAAGGGAGACAAGAGAAGGAACAAAAATAAATTATTCAAGAAAATATTCTACTCAAAGGAAGATAGCTCCTCATCAGATGAGGATGATGATAGTGACAGTAATTCAGAAAGAGTACTCTTCATGGAAGTAGATGATGATTCTGAAGAAGAAGGCAAAGTTGATCTAATATAATAATTAATCAGTGCCTTAGAATAATTGGGGAAAGAAAGAAAGAAAAACAAGTCACTCAAGGAAGAATTAAAGAAGAAAGAAGGATCTCAAAATTAAAACTCAGAAGAAATCAAACTGATAATCATGAAGTTAAATATCCTGGTAGAAGAAGACAAATGTATAGAAGAAACACTCAGAAATCAGTTAGAAGATAAGGAGAAGATGATTGAAATCTTGCAAGAAAAATAGCCGCCTTAAGAAAAGATCTTCAGAAGAAAGATATGCAATAGAATAACACCAAGATATTGGATGAAATCATCATTAGTCAAAGGCCATACTATGAAAAGTCTAGGCTAGGATACAACCAGACGCATACTAATAAGGGTTCTAGCTCGAAAACGATAGAACAAGAAGAAGAAAAAATAAACTATGTAGAAATTGTCAGAGGAACTATCAAGAAAAAGTAACACATGAAGACTCAAGAATAAAATTGACGCAGACCGCTTACCTTGTCAGGGTCCACCAACCTCCCGGTCATGGATCGCACTAACTCTCTGAGCTAAAGAATCTCTTCGATTCCATGCTGGAATCCCATGAACAAATCCACGGGTCCTTGTGCAACTTGGCCCACACGAACAAGCACCAGGTGCAAGTTTCTCTCATGCAACCATGGGTTGTGACCACGAGCCTAAACAAAGGCACATCATGATTTCATTTGTCGGGTCTTTGTTTGTGATTCACCCCGACTCTCCTAACCTCTAAAATCCTGATAGGGGCCTAGCACTTTCTAGCCCTTCCCTTATCCTCTTTCCATATGACCCATCACTATGACCTGAGGCCAAACCTCCAATCACGTCATGATTTCGCGTATCAGGAACTCCTGATGCGATTCACCTCTGTTCTCCTGAGGTATGAACTCTCAATACTTCAGATCTAACGAACTAGATCCTTCCTAGATCCAACAGCTCAGATCAAGTCATGAACTCGGATTTTGCGAGTTCTTATAATTCTACCCTTTGACTTCTCTGAGTCACGAGTGAGCAAAATGTTGATCTGTTGCCACATGTCCTCTGACGATGGATGGTCCCGATGGTTTCAGGACTTCACATTTTGCAATATCCACTGTCCTGTGAAAATCCAAGGGGTTTAAACCTTGTGTGCATTCACTAGATCCAACCGTTGTTGGCCCACACACTCCCAGATCCTACAACTGAGAGTTGTTTCCTCTTGTCCACTCTTATGGGTGTCTAGACATGAGATTCAATGGTCGAGATTCCCTCCTCTGTAGCTGACCTAGTGGTTTTCGACACTCCTCCTCCTGAGCTTTGAATTTCTTCCTGACTTGGAAGAGTTTCAACATTTCAAAGGTCTCAGCCTTCGATTTTCCTCCTACGAGCCTGACTGTTGGGTCTCAACTTCCATTTTCCCTCCTGATCTTTTGTCAATGAAACTTGACCTCAGCCCTGTGCACACTTTCACTTTATGTGCAACTTCATTCTACCTCTCCTGATATTGTCTATGGCTTGGACCTCGAAGTGTCTCAGCCTTCTACTCATTTCTACAGGAACTTTGTACACAAAGGCACTATTCCTCCTGAGATTACAAAATTGAGACAATTCACTTCCCTGCACACTCCTTGTGCTTGACTATCCTTCAACTGGTTGTCTTTCAATGCTTCATCTGAGTGTTCGCATAGCGCATGCCTTTCACAGGTCTTCCTCCAGAGTATTCAACAACTTGGTCCCCTTGAGCTTCAACTGCTCAGACCTAAAAAGTCTTTGTCCCTTATGTCCCTCAAAGAGATGCAAGTGCCCTCTTGGCAACTTCCGCTCAAGCACTCCTTTCTGAGCTTGCAGAGTATTCAGTAACTTTGTTTTCTTCTCCTCTTATTCCTTGAAGGGAACCTGAGTCCTCTTGGTGACTCTTTCTCAAGCACACTTTGTTGAGCCTATATATAGAGTGTTCAACAACTCTATGAGTGTCTTTTCCTAGACACTTCCCTTATCTCTGGACTAGAAATAGAGTTCTTCTTGTGCACTCTTTTCACTTGCTCGATGCCCTCCTAGTAGAGCTTCACATAATCCCTAGTGATTATGTCTCTATGTGCATTCCTCTACAGAGTCTTCACCTCTAGAGTATCCAGTAACTCTGAGGGTTCTCATTTGAGTTTATGATTCCTCTGGTGCACCCTCTTGGCACATTCTTGCCTGAATTCCACATAAATCAGATGTACACTCTTTGCACTAGCTCACAGAGTCTTCAACACTCTATCATGCAACCCCTTGCATTAAGCCACAAAGAACCCATACTGAAATCAAAGAACATTCAGACACAGAATTTTGTCTATCCCTACAGATGGAACCTATCACCTACATCTACAGCATAAAATAACACATAGATGGCATTCATTCATAACCACATAAACACACAAAGAATCTCATGCAGGAAAAACTGCTCTTTGTATTAATATGAATGTTCGGTTACAATATGGGTGAGTTCGGACTGCAACAGAGTCTCATCTCTCTCCTTCTTCTCTTCTATTCTAATCTCATCTAACCTTCTCTAATCTAGATACAAATATATTTTTACAAAAGAGGGGCTCCTCGAGTGCTTCCCTCCAGACTACCTACTATCACAAATTCACATTAAATTATATTCAATGGTTGTCTAGTCCGAATCAGATCTAGATCTTATTAGCCTGTCAGCCATTAAAGGTCACTCTATCTACTATCTGCACAAAGGTATCAGCGTGGATCTTCCATCCTTACAAAAATTTAATTACAATTTAAAATTTGAAATGAGAGGGTTGGAGCCTCTCCCTTCCTTGAATGCACATTGAATGTGTTATCTAGCTGGTGTGTTGTTGGGTTGGCATGATGCTCATGTAGCATACTCCACTGCTGTGAAACAATCATGAGCTCCTTCTCATGAGATTCCCAGCTTTGTTGAAATCCACCTGGATCCAAAACTGTTCTTTGGAGTTGTCCATCTGCTTCATTGCTTTGTTGTTGATGTTGTTGCTTCCCTGATGCTATGGCAGGCTCCCTTCTGTTTAGATTCTTCTTATTGACAGATTCTTGCACTAACCTCAACATTAGCCTTCTTATCTCCTCAATCAACTCTTCCAACTGCTCTAATGGATGGTTTATCTTATGCAGTCTTCTCAGCTGCAACTCCTTCTTGTCAATGGGTAGATCAACTCAATACCCCTTGTGATTTTCTCCATCTCTTATGGCCTTAACTTGCCACTCTGCTGCAAATTTCATCCCTATAGTATCATCACTGAGCTCTTGCTTAGCTTCTCTTTCTGATATCTTTGCTTCTACCAATTCTCATACTAGTTCATCTCCAACTTCCTACAACTTCTCCCCAGAGCTTCATTTTTTGTTGCAGGCTTCAATGTTGTAGTCATCTCCTGTTCATCTTCCTGGCTAAAATTTCCAAGCAATTATGTCGAATTCCCTTCTCCCAAAATCTGCATGACTGTCTTCTCATGGCATTCATCTACTAGTTCTGTATTTTGCAACCAATCCTACAGCATATCTAACTCCTTATCCCATGGAGTGAGCACCTTATCTACATGTTCTTGTTCTACTAGTGTAGATTCTGATGTATGCTCAATTTCTTCTTCCTCTATGAAAATTATTGTTGGTTGTCCTTCTTCTGTTGTCACATCTACAACACATGCTCTAGACTCAACTGGGTTTCTTGGTAGGAATATCTGAATTCCCCCAATGATCATAATACACCTTTGATCTTCCTCCATTAGCTCTCCTTGATGATATGAACTCTCAATTGAGTTCATCTTATCTTCCTTGCCCACCTGGAAATCTGGGATTTCTCCCCTTCCCTCCTAGCAATCTATGAGATCCTCCAATGATCCCATCCCATTGCCCACCTAGCAATCTGAACTTTCTTGACTGGCCACCTGGCAGTTTCTGAGACCCTTCTCTAATCTCTTCTCCTCATCATCACTGAGACTCTTCCTAGTTTCTACCTCACATATGTGAACCACTTCTTCCTCACTTCTAAGGCTTTCAACATACCTCAGCCACATTCTCAACAACCTTTACTGTCCTCTAGCCAAAAATTTATGAACGGGCCACTTTACCTTCTTCTTCATGGGCCACTCATACACCCAATTCACTTTAGCATCCTGCTACATTTTAAATGCAAGCTTCTCCATTCGTGCTCTTATATTTTTGATCTCTTGTTCTATCTCAGCCTTGCTTTTCTGCTGGCAGTCATTGCCTTGACCACTCCTTTGGCCTTCAGTAGCCATCCTCTTCTTCTACCTACCTTGTTGGCAAGTTTTTTGTTCACTCTACAACCGAGAGCATTCCCAACTTCTCCTTTTCCCTTTTTCTATGATCTGTAGACAAATTCTAAGCTATGATACCACATGACCCAGACCCCCTACCTCGGTAGGGTCTGCTGACCTCTCGATCAAGGATCACACTAAATCCTTGAGTTGAAGTAGCTATTTGATTCCCTGCTGGAATCCAACGAACAAATCCACAGGTCCTTGTGCAACTCGACCCATGCGAAAAAACACCAGGTGCAAGCTTCTCTCATGTGACCATGGGTTGTGACCACAAGCCTAAACAAAGGTGTATCATGATTTTGTGTGTCGGGTATTTGTTTGTGAGTCACCCCGACTCTCTCGACCTCTAAAATCCCAACAGGGGCCTAGCACTTGCTAGCCCCACCCTTATCCTCTTTCCATATGACCCCTCACTATGACCTGGGGCCAAACCTCTGAGCGCATCGTGATTTCGTGTATCAGGAACTCCCGATGTGATTCACCTCCATTCTCCTGAGGTCCGAAATCTCGATACTTCAAATCTGATGGCCTAGATCCTTCCTTGATTCGATGGCTTAGATCAAGTCGTGAACTCAGATTTCGTGATTTCTTATAATTTCACCCTTTGACTTCTCTAAGTTGTGAGTGAGCGAAATGTTGATCTATTGCTACCTGTCCTATGAAGATGGACAGTCCCAATGGTTTCAGGACTTTGTGTTTCACGATATCTACTCTCATGTGCAACTCCAATAGGGTTAAACCTTGTGCATGTTCCCTGGATCCAACAATTGTTGGCCCACGCGCTCCCAGATCCTATAGCTGAGATTTGTTTCCTCCTACATGATCTTTTGGGTGTTTGGACGTGATATTCAACAGTCCATATTCCCTCCTCTATAGCTGACCTAGTGGGTGTCGACACTCCTCCTCATGAGCCTTGAATTTCTTCTTGACTTGGAAGATTTCCAACGTTTCAAAGGTCTCGACCATCGATTGTCCTCCTTTGAGACCAACTATTGGGTCTCGACCTTCGATTGTCCTCCTTTGAGACCAACTATTGGGTCTCGACTTTTGCTTTCCTTCCTGAGCTTTTGTTAATGAAACTTGACCTTGGCCCTGTGCACACTTGTGCTCTATGTGCAACTTTGTGCTACCTCTCCTAAGCTTGTCTGTGGCTTGGACCTCTAAGTGCCTCGGCCTTCTGCTCCTTTCTACAGGAAATGTGTACACAAAGGCACTATTCCTCCTAAGCTTACGAACTTGAAATAGTTTAATTCCCTACACACTCCTTGTGCTTGACTATCCTTCAACTGGCTATCTTTCAATGCTTTGTCTAAGTGTTTTCCTAGCGCACTCCTTGCACAGGTCTTCCTCCAGAGTATTTAGCAACTCTATCCCCTTGAGCTTCAATTGCTTGGACCTCAAAGGTATATGTTCCTTCTTTCCCTCGAAGAGATGCAAGTGCCCTCTTGGATATTTCTTCTCAAGCACTCCTTGTTGATCTTGCAAAGTATTCAATAACTATGTTTTCTTCTCCTCTTATTCCTTGAAGGGAATCTGTGTCCTCTTAGCAACTCCTGATCAAGCACACCTTTCTGAGCCTACAGAATTTTCAAAAAATATGTGAGTGTCTTTACCTAGACACTTCCCTTATCTATGAACTTGAAATAGAGTTCTTCTTGTGCACTCTTTGCACTCACTCAATGCCCTCCTGGAAGATCTTCACAGAATCCTCAGTGATTATGTCTCTCTACACAACCTTCACCTCCAGAGTATTCAGTAACTCTGAGGCTTCTCCTTTGAGTTTATGATTCCTCTGGTACGCCCTCCTGGCATGTTCTTTCCTGAATTCCATAGAAATCATATGTGCACTCTTTTCACTGGCTCACAGAGTCTTCAACACTCTGTCATGCAATCCTTTGCATTAAGCCACAAAGAACCCAGACTGAAATCAAAGAACTCTCAGATAGATAATTATTTCTATCCATGCAGATGGAACCTATCACATACATCTACAACATAAAATAACACACATATGACATTCATTCATAACCACATAAACAAACAAAGAATCTCATGGAGGAAAAACTACTCTTTGTATTAATATGAATGTTCGATTGCAATATGGGTGAGCTCGGACTGCAACAGAGTCTTGGCTCTCTCCTTCTTCTCTTCTATTCTAATCTCATCTATCCTTCTCTAATCTAGATACAAAGATATTTTTACAAAAGAGGGGCTCCTCGAGCTCTTCCCTCCAAGATACCTTCTCTCATAAATTTACATTGAACTACATTCAATGGTTGCCTAGTCCAAAATGGATCTAGATCTTATCAACCTATCATCCATTAAAGGCGACTCTATCTACTATCTACACAAATTAATTGGCATGGCTCTTACATCCTTACAAACATTTAATTACAATTTAAAATTTGAAATGAGAGGCTTGGAGCCTCTCCCTTCCTTGAATGTGCGTTGAATGTATTTTCTAGTTGGCACATTGTTGGGTTGGAGCAATGCTCCTGCATCAAAAATCATAGAGGAACCAAACCACCTAGAATATTTAGAAAACAAAATCAACAATAAAAAACATATTAATAAGAAGAAGGTTTTAGAATAGAAACACCATTCAAAAGATCCCCTACATTGAGGTATCAAACCATTTTTCTAGGTTTATGTTATTCTTGTAACAATTTTGGACACAAAGTTGTAAACTGTAGAGCCTATTCCAAGAACAACAGAAACTCTGAAGGATTTTTGAACAACAGTGATCCTACAAAGTCACATGAAGCACAAAACATAAATTACAACATTTTTGGTTCACTAAGTAATGAAGTAGAGTTCTACAAGTGAAACAATTTTGGACACATGGCCAAAGATTGTAGAGTGATTGTTCCTCCAAGGGAACCAAAGCATAATCTCAAACAAGAACCACAAAGGATATGGAGAAGTAAGAAGGATCAATTCAACACTAAATAATGCTCTCTTTCTCTACAAGAAAAACACAAGAAGAGTGGGTGATATGTTGACAACGATTGTTTGAAGCATATGACAAGCGACAAGAACAGGTTTTTGACCCTGAAGAAAGAACGAGATGGATTAGTTTAATTTGGAAATGATAACTCAGCCAGAATTACAGGTAGAGGCACAGTCAAGATTGGAAGAAAAGATGCCAAGGAAGAAAATGTTATATTGTTCTAAGATATGAAGCACATTCTTCTAATTGTAAGTCAAATGTATGATCAAGGAATTAAACTTTTGTTTGACTCAGAAAAATGTGAGATAAGGAAGGAAGGAGCGGGGAAGTTGGTGGCTACAACTATAAGAACCCAAAACAACATATATGTCCTGAATGAAATTGGAAAGGAAAGATGTTGTTTAGGAAAGGAAAATGAAAGTTGGCTCTGTTACAGAAGAATGGGTCACGTGAACTTTGATAACCTATTCAAAATCAATAGAAAGGAAGCAGTGAAAGAAATTCTTGAGATTTCAAAGCCAACAAATACTCTATGTGAGCATTGTCTAAAAGGAAAACAAACCAAGACCAAGTTCAAATCAAAAGAGTAATCCACAACAAAACCATTGAATATTTTACACTTTGGCCTATGTGGACCTACAAGAACGAAGGGATTAAATGGATAATAGTTTTTAATGCTACCGGTTGATTACTACACAAGAATGACTGCAGCCTTCTTTCTCAAGAAGAAGTCAGAGGCATTCAAACACTTCAAGATATACAAAGAGATGGTTGAAACTGAGATGAATTCAAAAATCAATTGTTTGAGATCAAACAATGGAGGAGAGTTTACATAAATATAATTCATGGATTTCTATGGTAACAATGGAATAAAAATATAGTTCTCAGTAGCCAGGACACCTCAATAAAATGGATTTGTTGAAAGTAAGAACATAACAATATAGGAAATGGTCAGAACCATGTTGAAAGATTCCAAGTTAAGTGACATATTTTGGGCACAAGTAGTACATACAAAAGTTCACATCCTGAAAAGAGAAATGCTCAAAAGTAATAGTGATAAGACTCCCTATGAGTTTTGGAAAGGAATACCGAAAAATGTTATAGCAATATTTGCCTCACCCTATGCAATCTTGCACAGAGGTCCTTTTCCCATTTCCCTATGTAGACTTGTTATTCCCTTTTTGAAAATCCCAGAGCTAAAATCTACCTTTTTTCCACATGTACACACTTTTCCTACTATACAGAATGTGTATACGCAAGTTGCACCACTAAATCCCACATACATCAGGATTTGTGCCCAAAAATGAAAAATGGTGTTGAGTTTCCATGTCACGACAGGAGATCTATGATCCTTGGCCTTACATATACTGGAAACATTCTGAATGGGAACTTCAGTTCCATTTGAAGGCTATAAATGGGCCAATTCTGAGCTATGGAAAAGAGGAGAAAGAATTCAACTTTGAGAGAAAAGTTACTCTGGAGAAAGTATTCACTTCATATTGAGTCTGCATCTATTTGTCCTTTAAGTCTAAACACAATATTCAACCCCCAAGCTCTTCCCTTTTTGATTGAAAACTTCATTCTCTCTTTTATGAGCTTGCCTTTGGTGGAGGATTGAAGTGATGGAGGTCTGGCTAGAAGGAACTTAGTTTCTCAGTTCTGAATCGTCCTGACACGAAAGTCTATAACATTTTCACTTCTATTGATCATATATTAATAGAAATATTATTTTCCTGTCCAATTGATATCTTGCAAATATTTGAATTATTATTCCATGGGAATATTTGTTATGTATGTTAAAGGATTATGTTATTGAATGTACTAACATAATTTGTTATCACCATATGCTTGCTTTGCTTCAATGTTGAGGACTAGTTGCAGGTATATTTCTTTGGGTCAAGTGTTAAACAATGAACTTCATCGAACGTTTGGACGAGGTGGGATTTTTATCTTGTCTTACTAGCATATTCGTTTATATAGCATACTTGAGAATAGAGTTGATTTCTGCAATCATTTTCATCTGTTGTGGTTTACCATAGTCATAGAGAGATTTTTCTCGTAACAAAAAATGTGAATCATTTTAGAGTATTTGGAAGCAAATTTTATATCTAAAGAGAAAATGGCAAGCTTGGAAAATTTGACTCTCGAGTTGATAAGGGAATATTAGTTGGGTATTCAAGAAAAATAAAATCACATAAATTCTTTAGTCCAAGACTCAATAGAATATTTGAAAGAATCAATGTAACAATTGATGAAAAAAATGAACGAAAGACCAAAGAAAGAAGTAAATATTCAAAAGAGTAGGATGATGAAGAAGATCTAAAAGAAGAAGAATAAAAAGAAGAGAATCTAGAAGCAGAGCAAGAGGAATATGAGTAGCAGATACCTCCTAAGACACCTAGATGAAGAGTGCAGAAAAATCATCCACCATAAAAAATTATTGGGAATAAAGATATAGGAGTTGAGACTCGAAGAAGAATACTTTCACTGGAACAAAGGCATCTAGCACTGTTATCCATAGTTGAACCTAGCAGTTTTGAAGAATCTAGCAATGATGAGCATTGGGTCAAGGCTATGGATGAAGAATTGGATCACATAGAGAATAATGACACATGGGAAATGGTTCCAAGGCTGAAGAACAAGAATGTGATTGGTACAAAGTGGGTTTTCAAGAACAAATTGAATGAGGATGGATAGGTAACCAAAAACAAAGCAAGGTTAGTATGCAAATCATATTCTCAAATTGAATGTATATATTTTGAAGAGACCTTTGCCCTATTTTCTAGTATGGAAGAAATCAAATTGATCTTAGCCTACGCATGTTATAAAAGAATCAAGGTATATCATATGGATGTAAAATAAATCTTTCTAAATGGAGAATTAGAAGAAGAAGAAGTATACATAGAACAACTTGATTGGTTTCTACTATCAAAAAAGGAAGATTATGTTTGTAGACTAAAGAAAGTATGGACTCAAGCATACCCCCAGAGCATGGTATTCAATATTGGACATGTATCTACAACAATAAGGATTCGGAAAGAGAAATGCAAACAACAATATCTACATAAAAGTGGATCGAGACAATATATTGATAATTGAAGTTTATGTAGATGATATTACATTTGGGAGTGATGATGAGAGGATGAGTCAAAAAAATTCAAAAGACATGCAAAATGAGTTCAAAATTTCTTTGCTTGGTGAGTTGACTTTCTTTTTTGGATTACAGATATGTTAGTGTGATAAATGTATTTTCATCTCCCAGAATAAGTACATCAGAGAAATTTTAAAGAAGTTTGGAATGGAAGACTGCAAACCCGTAAGTACTCCTATGTAGACTAGTTGCAAGTTGAGCAAGGATGATGAATCTAAGGATGCATATAAGAGACTCTACAGATCGATGACTGACATATTATTCTATGTGATAGTGTCAAGACCAGATGTGATGCAAGTAGTTGGATAGGTTGTGATATTTCAAGCAACACTGAAAGAAACACATGTTATGCCAGTAAAGAGAATATTCAGATATCTCAAAGCAACAAAAGATTTTGTATTATGGTATTCAAAAGGGAAAGAACTATCTTTGGTTTCCTACACAGATGCATATTGGGCAGGTAGAATTGACGATAGAAGAAGTACAAGTGGAGTATCTTTCTATTTAGGTGAGTGTATGGTATCATGTCTAAGCAAGAAACAATCATCAGTATCTTTGTCCATGACAAAAGAATAATATATTGAAGCAACAACATGTTGCACTCAATTTATCTGGATGAAGAAAACCTTGTACGATATACAAGTGAAGTATGATGAGCCCATTTTAATACTCTATGACAACACCAGTGCTATCAGTATCTCCAAGAATCTATTAATGTATTCCAAGACAAAGCACATTCCAATCAAGTTTCACTTTCTATGGGAACATGTTATAGAGAAGAACTTCAATCTAGAGTACATTGGGACAAAAGAATAGATTGCATATATCTTCACCAAACCTCTTCCGAGGGAAACTTTTGTGTATCTTTAACAGAATATTGGAGTAGTTTCTACCCTATAGTGATCCACACAACATCAGGCACAATAAGACAGGGGGAGAGAATCAGAATACATGAAGAATCCAAGTAAAGAATATTTTGAATGCTTTTAATATACATCATAGATTTACACAAGGAAGCACCATGAAGAGAAAGAAGAGGCTTGTAGAAAGGGGGACCAATCCCAAGGAGAATTACCCTTTTACATTGATGTCAAAGGGGGAGAGAAAGAACATATGCATGGAAATGGAGAGAAATAACAGATGCATGGGGACAGGGGGAACGATGGTCATAGGGGTAGCATGAGCAGGATAATAAGAGGAGCATGAGTGTTCCCATTCCATCATTGTTGTCATCAATGCCAAAGGGGGAGATTGTTGGAAAGTTGGTTGTGATTGTTTTTATCATTGATGTCAACATATGTGATGGGTTTAATTGGAGAAGTCTCCAAGGTGGTCCCCTTATGGCATATCTCTAAGCATGGCCCTCATAGAAATACACTTTGAAGAAGTCTACAAGAAACCCATAGGTGGGGTCTTGAAGCCTGAAGTTGTTTTAGGAATAAGGACATGAAGGATAGTGTAAATGTAGGTAATACAATCATAGATGGATAGTCATTTTCGTTTTGTTTCTGGTGATAGGTGGTACATCACATGGTTCCTCAAGCCTGAGGAGTTATGAGGTCATGAAGTTGGAAGCCCTAAATATGGGTCACGAAGCCCCTAGTTGGTTACAAGTCTATTAATGAAATGGTTAAGTGGTTGTAAAAAGAAACCCCTAAAGTAAGTAAATAAGTTACTTAACAAAAGTATAAATACCCCTCAAGAAGTCTTTCATAAACACAATTCACAAACATATCTATTGATTATCTTTCTTGTGAATAACTTTTGGTCTATTGGCGAATTTGAGGTTGAGTCTGAGGTAGCAAGTCTAAGGGTGTGAAGGAATGCTGGAGGAGAAAGTCTTGAGGTTGCAGAAAATGTGAGTAACCCTAGCTTCTGAGGTATCTGCAGGTTACAGGTCAGAAGGGTTCAGATGTATGCAGGGTGCAGTGGAGAAAATCATAGATATTCATGGGTAATAATAGAGAAAGTCATGAATCTATGAAAATATTGTGAAAGGGTGTGAAGTGATACTTGTACCAGTTTTTTAATTCCTAGGTTGGTTTACTCAGCTGTCATATGATATAGCAGAGTGTCTACAAGATCATAGGTATGTTTTTATGTATGTTTGTCATGGATGATATTGTTGATTAATTGGGTTGGTTTTCATTGATGTCAACCCTTGAAGAAAGTCCGATAGAGAATTTTGGTAGCACAAAGGTTTGGGTAATGGACCCAATTTTGTTTGATGGATAATGGTATGAGTTTTGATATATTTCCAGGTAAAACTATTCTAGATGGATAGTACATGTCATGCCATTTCTAGTGGTATGTGAAACGTCACATAACTCCTCACGGTTAGAGAGTTATGTCCATGTGAAGTTGGAGAACCCTCATGAGTCATCTAGAAGCCCCAAAAGTTCAAAGTAGTCAAAGTGTTTGCAAAGAAGAAATTATTTAAATAATAAAGTGAAGTGATGAGTGTACTATAAGTCAAAGAGGATGCAAAAGAAATTATTTAAATAATAAAGTTAATGGAGAAATTACTAATTATGGAAAGTGGTTAAGTTAAGTGGACGAGTGGTTAAAAGTGGGTTAACCCTAAAATAATGAAAGTGGGTTAAGATGATTAGAAGGTAACCCTTTGAGGAAGCTACATAAAATTATAAATAAGAGGAAAGGGTCTTTCATTCAAATCACACTTGAATATCATTGAATATATATTTTTGTGAAAGGTTATTTGGGCAGGTATTATTGATAGAGAAAAGTGTGGTAAGAAACTACGGTAGAAAAAGTGTGGTAGAAAAATTGTAGAAGAAAAAGTGTGGCAAGAAAAGTGCGGCAGAAAAAGTGCGGCAGAAAAATTGCAGCAGAAAAAGTGTGGCGGGAAAACTATAGCAGAAAAAGTGCAACATAAAAACTACGGAAGACAAAGTATGGCAAGAAAAGTGTGGAAAAAAAATCGCAGTAGGAAAAGTGCGGTAGGAAAAGTGAGGCAGAAAAACCACAAGAGAAAAAGTGCGGCAGAAAAATTGCAGCAGTGGATTCGCAGCAACAAAACGCTACAAGAATAAAAAAGGGTATGGTTCTCATATGTGTAGTGTTGAATTTATGAATCAATTTGAGGTTTTTCCTTGTAAATATGTTGGATGCCCTCTTTGGATTTTATGGCTTGTTGTAGAGTTGATCTGAGGCAGATCTACTGAAGTTTAGTAGTGGTTCATGTTTTAGGGATTTTGGTTGAGGTATGTTGTTGAAGTTATTGGTACATATAGAGGTTGTATAACAATGAGGTTCTAGCACATGGTTTGAGGTACAGACTTGTGGTATAGTGTTTGAGGTATATGTGATCAGATCAGATTGGTTGATGAGTATACAGTGACATATTCAGTTTCTACATTTGAGGTATATGTGATTAGATCAAATTGGTTGATGAATATACAGTGACAGGTTTCTTAGTGACATATTCAGTTTCTACATTTGGCACTTATATTTCAGGGAGGTTGGACATGGGAAGGACAGGTGGTTGGAGCCACCTTTCGATTGTAGCCGAAGAACATAAGGGGTTGTATCCTCCTTCTGGTTGTAGACAAAGAATTGGGGAGTTGGAGCTTCCCTCAGGTTGTATCCTGAGAAACTAGGGGGTTGGAGCCTCCTTCTAGTTGCAGCTAGAAAACAAAGGAAGTTGGTGCTTCCAATGACTGTAATTCTTAAAGATAGATAAGAAAAATCATTATGTGGTTTTCTCCCACTTTATGTTTCCACGTAAAAACACTGGTGTACTATGTATGTCTATGATTTCTCATTTGTTCATTGTTTATTTACTTTGCAACAATTGGATGATAATGCTACATTGATATAACACTTGCATTTTGTGGTTAAAAAGGATTGAATTTCTCTATTACTGATTCAACCCCCCTCTCAGTAATCCCACAATTGGTTTCATAGCAAGTTCCTTTAGGAAAGAGTTTAACCACTGGAAGGAGATCATGGATTATTTTGAGAATGGAGTACCAATGTTTAATGGTCAGAATGGTTTAAAGTATGAGATGTTGAACAGAAGGAAAAAAGTATTTTTACAAGCAAAAGGACATTATATTTGGCTATCAGTTGTTATAGGATATGATACTTCAAAAAGGGAAAAGATTGCATCCAAGAAGGAATTGAAGAAGAATAACAAAATAGCAATGGATTTCATGTGGGAAGGATTACCTAGTTCGATAAGAGAAAATGTTGGTAAATGTTCATCATCCAAAGAACTTTGGGATAAGTTACATTACATATATTCTTCACCCATCGCAAATTCAGAAAATTGACAAAGAAGATGCAGATATAGATCAAGAATAATTATGTTCACCATGTCAAACAGATTCAGAAGATGACGAGTACATAATCACCATAGGTATGTTGTTTTGCTTTAATTATGAAAAACACGGACATCTTGAAATAGAATTCCATGAAGGAAATGAGACAAAAAAACTAATTGAAAAGGAAGACAATTATGAAGTAGAATTGATTAATGTTTTAGATGAACTAAGAGAAGAAAACAAGTCACTTGGGAAAGAATGGATGAAACAAAAGGAAAGTGTTCACATTTTTTAAGAAGCCCAACATGTTGTCGAGAACTTAAGAAATCAGGTAGAAGAAGCCAGAAATATCAAAGAAAATCTTGAATATCAAAAGTAGTATTTGGAAGCTAACATAGGAGCACAGAAGGAATATGCAGAAATGAGAGAGAATATATTGAAAGATCATCTTAATGAAAGAACTAATAATCTAAACCCGCTTGAGGTAGAGTTTGGTCAAGAAGAGAATGGACTTGAAGAAGAAATAATCACATTAAAAATCCAGCTTGAAGAAGTGAAAAGAACAAAAGAAGTCATGAAGTCTCATATAATGAAGAAAGAAGAAGAGGTTGAGAATCTTGAAGAAGAAGTTGTCACATTGAAAAGTAAAATCATCAAGCTCAACAAGAACATTGAAGAGACGGAAACATCCACATCAGTTATAGAGAATGAAGAGAAGCACTCTAGGTTGCTAAAAAAGAAGAATGAAGAAAAGAGAAATAGTTATGCATAAGTACTTAAAGGAATGAATCATGGTCAACCAGAATCTAAGAAAACTATTGAAGATACATCTTCAAGAAGACTATCCATGTTCAAGCCACAAAGAAGCTTCTATTATGATCATGATCAGTCAAGGTAGAAATTCAAAAGGACTGCACCACAAAGAATATCATTCACTCTCAGGTATGCAAATTTCTTTTATGGTCATTGTTTTTATTGTACTAATTTTGGACATAAGGTTGCAGATTGCAAGGATTATAAAAAATTTAAAGCAATAAATGCCTATGTGGCCCCACGTATAATTGAATGTTACAAATGTCATAAATATGGACACATAGCTAGTGATTGTAGAAGCATGATCAATACTTCCATGAAAGAGAACAATGATATAAGATATAAGAAAGTATGGATAAGAAAACACGAAGAACAAGTGAACAAAGAACAAGTCCCAGAGATCACAAGATTGGCAATAAAACGAGATGAAGAAAATTCTACAGAGAAAAAAAAGATGTCAGATACAGAAAGGTTTGGAAAATAACTGAAAGAAAATAAGGACATGTAAATAAGGAACAAGTTCAAGAGATTGTACTTTCAAGCATTGTAGTGAAAGATGAATCCACAAACATAAATAAAGAAGTCAGATCTCAGAGGGATGATGAATCTACCAATGAATATGTTGATGAATACACATCAGAGCTGGAATTGTTCTGAGCCATCCGGCTTAGAGACTCCCAGGTGACATAAATATTAGATAAGGGGGGTCTATGAGATATCTATGACAGATCAAAGAACCATCCTTTGAGCAGCTTGCAGAGTTTGAGTAGACAGATCCAGAGTAGTTAGTTAGCAGAAGTACAATCAGTTGTATTAGTGAAGACTTCATGATAGTATAGTTATAAATGCATCAACATTATGGACAATTAATAGTAGAGTCTATGATAGTATGGATAGAGATGGATTCGTAAGAACACTTAGCAGGTTTGGAAAAATATATTACAGTGGACGAGAGCATGGATTCATAGAGTGGTTCAGAGACAAAGGAAATGGTTGAAAATGAAATAGATTCAAAAATCAAATGTTTGAGATCTAATAATGGAGGAGATTTCACTTCAAAGGAATTTATGGACTACTGCAACAAGCATGGAATAAAAAGGAAATTCTTCATTTCTAGGACACCTCAACAGAATGGAGTTGTTGAAAGAAAGAACAGGACAGTACAGGAAATGGCTCAGACAATACTAATGGATTCCAAATTGACAGATATATTTTGGACACATGCAGTGCATACAACGGTTCACATTCAAAACAGAGTAATGTTCATAAAAAACACTAACAAAACTCCCTACAAGCTATGGAAAGGAAGACCAACAAATGTGAAGCACTTCAGAGTATTTGGAAGAAAATGCTACATCAAAAGAGAAGATGGCAGAATGGGAAATTTTAACTCTCCTATGCTCAAAGGAGTACTTTTTGGTTACTCAAGTACAAGGAAAGCATACAAATGTTACAATATGTGGTTGAACAAAGTTGTGGAAAGAATCAATGTAACAATTGATGAAACAAGTGGATGAGAATTAAAGGAAGAAGAAAATGAATCAATGGAACAACTTTACGAAGAAGAAGTAGAAGGGTAAGATGAAGAGGATCGGACAGAAGTATAAGGAAAAGATCAGCAAGTGCCTCCAAAGACACCTAGAAAACAAGTACAAAAGAATCATCCTTTAGATCAGATTATCGGAAATAAAGATGCAGGAGTTGAAACTAAAAGAAGAATATGTTCACTAGAACAAACGCACCTAGCACTCTAATCTACGATTGAACCAAACAGTTTTGAAGAGGTCAGCAAGAATGAATTTTGGAATAAGTCCATGGATGAAGAATTGGATCAAATAGAGAAGAATGACACTTGGGAATTGGTTCCAAGACCAAAGAATAAGAATGTGATTGGAAAAAAATGGGTATTCAGAAATAAATTGAATGAATATGGACAGGTTACAAGGAACTAAGCTAGATTGGTATGTAAAGGATACACACAGGTTGAAGGAATCGAATTTGAAGAGACATTTTCCCCAGTTTCCAGAATGGAAGCAATCTGATTGTTTTTAGCTTATGCATGCTCCAGTAATATTAAAGTGTATCAGATGGACGTGAAATCATCTTTTCTGAATGGAGAACTTGAAGAAGAATTCTACATCGAACAACTACAAGGATTTCAGTTGTCAGAGAATGAAGATTATGTGTGAAAATTGAAGAAGACCTTGTATGGTCTAAAATAGTCTCCTAGAGCATGGTACTCTAGATTGTATAAATATCTACAGCAGGCGGGGTTCAAAAAAGAAAGAGCATACAACAACCTCTACATCAAGGTAACTTAAGATAGTAATTTATTAATTGAAGTTTATGTTGATGATATTATTTTTGGAAGCAATGATGACAAGTTAAGCCATAAATTTGCAAAGGATATGCAAAATGAATTTGAAATGTCATTACTTGGAGAACTGTCCTTCTTTCTGGGTCTTTATATACATCAAAGAAACCAAGGAATTTTTATTTCTCAACTAAGTATATTAGATAAATGCTAAAGAGGTTTGGAATGGAAGATTGCAAACCAATTACCACTCCTATGCAAACCAATTACAAGTTGAGCAAAGATGATTCAAAGTCTACAGACCAGAGGAAATATTGGTCAAACCAGATGTAATGCAGGCAGTTAGACACGTGGCATGATTGCAAGCAACACCAAAGGAATCACATGTTGTATTAGTGAAGAGGATTTTCAGATATCTCAAAGAAATAGAAGAGTTTGGATTATGGCATCCAAAAGGAAAGGATCTACCACTTATTTCCTACACATATGCAGATTGGGTAGGTTTCATGGATGACCGATGAAGCACCAGTGGAGAAGCTACTTGGGTGAGTTTTTAGTATCATGGCTAAGAAAGAAACAATCATCAGTATCCTTATCTACAGCCGAAGAAGAATATATTGCAGCAGCAGCATGTTGTACATAGGTTCTATGGATTAAACAAACTCTGACAGATATACAGATTGAGTATGATGAGCCCATTCCAATCTATTGTGATAATACAAGCGCCATCGGTATCTCAAAAAACCTAGTGATACACTCCAAGATGAAGCACATTCTAATCAAGTATCACTTTCTACAGGAACAGGTTGCAGAGAAGAACATCAAAGTTGAATATGTGGGAACAAAAGAACAAGTGGTAGACATCTTTACAAAATCACTTCCAAGAGAATACGTTGAGTATCTTCGCCAGAGACTCAGAGTAATTTCTACTCCAAAATTAATGCTTTTGAATGCTTATCTTATATGTCTTAGATTTACACGAGGAAGCACCATAAAGAGGACAGTTCAGATCATGAGATCAGTTTCAAGAAGAGTTCAGTCAGGGGGAATATAGCCAAGTACATTTCAGTTAGGGGGAGAATCCCCGGATGGAAATATAATTTTTCCATTGATGAAAAAGGGGGAGATATTTATCATATGCAAAGGTAAATGCTTGGAGAAAGAGCACAGAGGCATGGTTCCAGGGGGAGTGATTTTCACAGGAAGAGCATGAGTGATATGACTTCAGTATTGCATGACATGAATTTAGTATTGCATTAAAGTGTTTCCATCAATGCCAAAGGGGGAGATTGTTGATTAATTGGATTGGTTGTCATTGATTTCAACCCTTGAAGAAAGTTTGGTAGTGAATTCTGGTAGCACAAAGGTTTGGGTAATGGAACCAAGTTTGTTTGATGGATTGGTATGAGTTTTAATATATTTGTAGGTAAAACTATTCTAGATGGATAGTGCATGTCATGCCATTTTTGATGGTATGTGGAACGTCACATAACTCCTCATGGTTAGAGAGTTATGGCCATGTGAAGTTGGAGAACCCTCATGAGACATCTACAAGCCCAAAAGGTTAAAGTAGTCAAAGTGTTTGCAAAGAAGAAATTATTTAAATAAAAAAGTGAAGTGATGAGTGTACTATAAGTCAAAGAGGATGCAAAAGAAATTGTTTAAATAATACAGTTAATGGAGAACTTACTAATTATGGAAACTGGTTAAGTTAAGTGGATAAGTGGTTATAAGTGGGTTAACCCTAAAATAAGGAAAGTGGGTTAAGATGGTTAGAAGGTAACCCCTTGAGGAAGCTACATAAAAGTATAAATAAGAGGCAAGGGTCTCTCATTCAAATCACACTTGAATATCATTGAATATCTATTTTTGTGAAAGGTTATTTGGGAAGGTATTATTTATAGAGAAAAGTGCAGCAGAAAACATGCAGCAGGAAAACTACGACAAAAAAAGTGCGGAAGAAAAATTGCAGCGGAAAAGGTGTGGCAAAAAAACTACAGCAGAAAAAGTGCGATAGAAAAAGTGCAGCATGAAAAGTGCAGCTGGAAACATGTGGCAGGAAAACTGCAGAAGAAAAAGTGGTAGGAAAAGCATGACAGAAAAAGTGCGGCAAAAAAATCGCAGTAGGAAAAGTGCGGTAGAAAAACCGCAGCAGAAAAAGTGTGGCATAAAAATTACGGCAAAAAAATCATGACAGTGGATTCGCAACAACAAAATGCTACAAGAAGAAAAAATGGTATGGTTCTCATATGTGTAGTTTTGAATTTATGAATCACATTGAGGGTTTTCCTTATAAATATGTTGGATTCCCTATTGGGAGTTTATGGTTTGTTGTAGAGTTTATTTGAGGCAAATCTATTGAATTTTAGTATTGGTTCATGTTTGAGGGATTTTGGTTGAGGTATGTTGCTAAAGTTATTGGTACAGATAGAGGTTGTATAAAAGTGAGGTTCTAGCACATGGTTTGATGTACAGACTTGTGGTATATTTTTTGAGGTATATGTGATCAAATCATATTGGTTGATGAGTATACAATGACAGGTTTCTCAGTGACATATTCAGTTTCTACATTTGAGTTATATGTGATCATATTAGATTGGTTGATGAGTATACTGTGACAGGTTTCTCAGTGACATATTTAGTTTTTACATTTGGCACTTATATTTTAGGGTGGTTGTACGGGGCAAGGACATGTGGTTGTATCCACCTTCCATTTGTAGACAAAGAGCATAGGGGGTTGTAGCCTCCTTCTGGTCGTAGCCAGAGAATTTGGGAGTTGGAGCTTCCCTCAGGTTGTAGCTTGAGAAACTAGCGGGTTGGAGCCTCCTTCCAGTTGTAGCTAGAAAACAAAGGAAAATGGTGCTTCCAATGAATGTAATTCTAAAGACATATAAGAAAAAGCATAAGGTGGTTTTCTCCCACTTTGGGTTTCCATGTTAAAACATTGGTGTACTGTGTATGTTTATGATTTCTCATTTGTTCATTTTTTATTTACTCTGCAACTATTGGACGATAATGCTACATTGATATAACACTTGCATTTTGTGGTTAAAAAGGATTGAATTTATCTATTACTGATTCAACCCCCCCTCTCAATAATCCAACAAATATGGCACGTGCTTGAGGCATGTATTGTAGGCCCTTTTGGTTTATGGTTGCATATGGTTGAGGTCCATGTTTTGGTTCCATTGATACATGCTTGAGACATATCCTTGGTATATTGTATATGATTGTTATGGTTCATTGTTATAGGCACATATTTTTTACAGTGGCGTATATTTGATGCATATCTTATCGTATATGGTATGATGCATGCTTGAGGTACATTTTGGTACATGATTTGGATACTTGGTTTTGATATGGTCTATATGAGTAGATCTAGTTGATATATCAATGATAGATACAGTGATAGGGACAATGATAGGTTACAGGTTGATGATCAGTTACAAATTGATGTGACAGTGACAGGTTATAGGTTGATTATTAGTTATAGGTTGGTGTGGCAGTGACAAATTAGATGACAAGTTGATTATCAGAGGCAATGACAGTATCAGTGACAGTGATAGTTTAGTCTACATTTATATTTCAGGGCAGCAAGATGAGGCAAGGAAAGGGGGTTGAGGACTCCTTCCAGATGGTGTCAGAGAACAGAGGGAGTTGGAGCTTCCTTCAGGTTGGAGCCTGAGAATCATGGGGTTGTATCATCCTTCTAGTTGGAGCCAGAGAATTCAAGGAGTTGTAGCTTCCTTCATATTGGAGCATGTAAATAGGGGGTCGTAGCTTCCTTACAGCTATAGCTGGAGAATTGGGAATTTGGTGCTTCCAATGAATGTATTCTTTTGATATATAAAAAAATCATTATGTGGTTTTCCCCCATTTGGGTTTCCATGTAAGTTCCGGTGTACTATGTTTATGTGGATGTTTATTATGCTATGTTGATTTAGACTGCTCATGATATATTGATGATATATTTTTTATGAAGTTAATGATTACATATTGTGGTTAAAAGTGATAATAATGTGCTCATATTGATTCAGTCCCCCCTCTCAGTATTCCAACAATTTACAGTTTGAACCACACAAATTGATTGATTTTTCATACATGAGGGTGCATTTAAGTGTAGCCTAGCATGCAATTTGCACCAAGGAAAAATTTACCCTCTCTGTCCTACAGAACAAATTTTGGTATTTTCCACAGCAGAGGGTTTTAAGTTTCCAATTGCACAAACAAAGGTATAGATAGATGTGTAATGTTTCTAATTATAACCACATACCTTCATCTATCATCAATGAATTTAAACTTCCAAACCCCAAGCAAACTTCTTAGATAGCTAATTATTTTATCCCCATTTGACATTGTCTTTTATAGGAGGAGGATGTCAAGTTTATTCAAATCAATAACCCTTTTCAAGGCTCATTTTTTGAAGAGGATGATGTAGACCCAAGAATTAAATGTTAGATAGATCATAAGGAACCCTTAATATGAGAATTGTCCACTCTAACAAACCCTTCCATTGTCAACTATTTATCAAACATAACATCATTCATAGATTTGTTTTTTAGCAAAATAAATGGATTTATTGCATGTTATTTGCACCCTACTTTTTCTTCCATAGTTTAGAACTAACCCCCCTTCAATTTCCACCTCTTATCCATACCTTATGATTTTCCTATAGGCATATTCATACATTATTATAAATATGCATTAAATATCTCTTAAAGATTGTAGAAAAACACTAAAGATCACAAAAAACATCACATATAAGAAAACTATGCATCAAAAAGATATTGATCTTCCATAAAATTGTCATAACAGTAAGATATTTACATGCAAATAGACATAATACAATTACAGACTCCCTTAAAAAACTAGAAGGAACAGTGAAAAACATATCCCACATCTTTTTTCTCTCTAAAGATTACTCCTACTATCTCTGATATGATAAGCCTCTCATTTCCTATCACTCTACTTACAACCTTTATATCACCTAATTTCCACCAAAAATTCCAAAATGAAAAACATTTTGATAATGCCTATATATTTATATGATCCATGAGGGGACAACCTCTATCCATACGGAGGTGACATAATTCGATCATAATTATCTTTACATGTCCTCGAGTGAGTTGTTATGGCTCGTGGTTTTTGTAACATTCCTATGTAATCTACGTTTGATGATGGGGAACCACATGGCCCTTGCGGTAACAGTCAACTATGGGTTGGAATATCGACCATGATTGGACTCTATCTCAATACCGATGGAAGTCGGGGCACCAAGATAAAAACAAAAATGAAATTTTGATAGTTAGTTAGTAATATTATGTTAATCCCTAATATTGTCTCATTACCCCTTAATTGGGGAATATTATATTAGTAATGTTATTTTATTTATGTCGGCTTTAAGCCATTAGTTGTAATTATACCTCCTAGTCTCCTATATATACCAAGGAGACAT
>JZKD02S1620339.1:14227-25722 GCA_000966675.3 Picea glauca
TAACTCTTATACTATTATTCATTTATTATTGGATATAGTTGAATGGTTTAAGTATAAGTTGAAAAATGTTTTAAATTGTACTTGATACTGATTCACCCCCCTCTCAGTATCAACAATTTGTGCCCATGTCCTCATGTCTTGGCCTCAGAGTTGGGTGGAGGCTACTAAAAGAGCTAAGGAAGAACAACAATTTGTCTCTTCTCAAAACCGAAAACCCTCATTTATTCCTTGAACTAAACCAATAAATCCCACTCCTCCTACTACTCCACTAGAGATCCAAAAATTGACCAGGGTCGAAATGGTTGAATTCCAACTCAAAGGCCTTTGTTATGATTGTGATGACAAATAATTTCTGGGACACAAGTGTAAGGAACAAAATATTTTTATGGTCATCTCGGAGGATGTTTTAGAAGAGGATTTTTAGGCTCCCCTTGTGTCTGTGTCACCTAGACCAACTCACATAACCCCTCCCTCAGACCCCCCGAAGTAGAACTAGTCATTTCCCTAAGTGTTCTCACTGGCTTCTCTGCTCCCCAAACCCTCAAGATAATTGGTTACATCAAGCATAGGAAGGTCATAATTCTTGTTGATAGTGGAAGCACCCATAATTTTATTCATCACCGCATTTCCCAAGAAACTAATTGTTATATCCGTGCATTCAATAATTTACAAATCATGATTTCCAATGGAGGGTCCATCAAATGTGGAGGGCGTTGTGAAAATGTGCATTTCCAAATTGGTGAATGCCACCTGAAATCTCATATTTTTTCTATCTACATGGACAATTGTGAAATTGTGTTGGGTGCATAATAGCTATGGACATTGGGTCCCATTCTCATGGATTTTAAGGAATTAACCATGAAATTCGACCAGGAAGGCCAACAATATAAGTTCCAAGGAATCACCGTCGGTTCCCCAGAGATCATTAGTTCCCATCGCATGGAAAAGATGCTCAAAAAGGTCATTCTAGAATTATTTCCCAACTCCATGCCATACAAGCAACTGAGACACCCTCTATGCCTTAGGACCTCCAATCCATCCTCTCTAAACATCAAGTGGTTTTTTCCACTCCCCATGAACTCCCTCCTTCCCGTGGTGTTCATGATCACTCCATTTCCCTTGTCCCAGGAATCCTTCCTCCCAATATCTATCCCTGTCGTCACCCGTTTTCCCAAAAAAATGAAATTGAGAAAATGGTTCAAGAACTACTCAACACAGGTGTTATCCGCCTTAGTATGAGCCCCTACTCTTCTCCTGTGTTCATTGTACTTAAGAAAGAAGGTTCTTGGCACATGTGTCTGACTTCCATGCCCTCAACAAACTAACCATTAAAGACAAGTTTCCCATTCCTATCATTCATGACCTCTTGGATGAATTGAGTGGTGCCCAATTCTTTAATAAACTTGATCTTCATTTTAACTACCAGTAGATCCATATGAAAGAGGAAAACATTCATAAGACTGCCTTTAGAACTCATGAGGTCCACTATGAGTTTTTGTTCATTCCCTTTGGCTTGTATAATGCTACCTCCACTTTCCAAAGCCTCATGAATCATGTCTTCTGGCCTTTTCTTCGTCATTTTGTATTAGTTTTCTTTGATGATATCCTCATCTATAGAAAAACCTGGACATACCATCTTGCTCATGTGGATCGAGTTCTCCATCCACTCTCTCAGCACCAACTTTTATTGAAACAATCTAAATGTTCTTTTGGCGCCTCAGAAGTTGAGTACTTGGTTCATCTTGTTGGGGAGGCTGGCATTAGGGTGGATCCTAAAAATATTGAAGCTATGAAAGATTGGCCTCACCCAAAGACTCTCAAAATTTTGCGTGTATTTTTGGGCTTAATAGGTTATTATCTCAACTTTGTTAAGAATTATGGAAAGATTGCAGCACCTCTCACTACACTCCTTAAAAATAATTCTTTCACTTGGACTCCAATAGCTGCTCAGGCTTTTCAAACCTTGAATTGGCATTGTCCTTATGCAAGAGGGTCGGCCTTTTTTTCTTTAGCAGCAAACAACTTTTTGAGAGAAATTTGGAAAAATCAATCTATGAAAAGGAAATGTTGGCTATTCTTCATGCCATTGATATTTGGTGCCCTTATCTATTGGGGAAACACTTCCAAATAAAGACAGATCATCATAGCCTCAAGTAATTTCTGGAACAACACATTTCCTCCCCAAAGAAACAAAAATGGGTGACTATTCTCTTTGGATATGATTATGAGATCATTTACAAGAAAGGCAAAGACAGTGTGGTTGTTGATGCATTTTTCAGAAAATATGAAGATGAAGGGTCTTTCATTGTACCATATTGGCTCCAAGCTGTTCGCTAGGAATGGCTACACGATCCCAAAATTTCACATCTGACACAACAATTGCAGTCCAATTATCCAGTTTCCCCAGGGTACTCTTATCTCCATGATGAGCTTTGATACAAAGGTTGTTTGTGTTTAAGTAAATAATCAAAAATTAAATCCATGGTACTTTCTAAGCTTCATGCTACACCCACAACTGGGCACTCCGGGTTTACCAAAACCTATGACAGGGTCAAACGTTCTTTTTTTCTGGGATGGTATGAAACAAGATGTTCATAATTTTTTGGCTGAATGTGATGTATGTCAATGCAACAAGGGCAAAACAGTCAAATCCCCTAGCACACTACGACTGATTCCAATTCCACCTGCTATTTGGCAGGATATCTCTATGGATTTTATTGTAGGCTTACCTAAATCAGGCAATAAATCAGTCATCATGGTGGTAGTTGATCGTCTTTCCAAGTATCCTCATTTATGTGCTCTTCAACACCCATTTATAGCATCCACTGTGGCTGAAATTTTCATGGATAAGGTCTTCAAGCTTCATGGCATGCCGCATTCTATTATTTTTGATCGCGACCCAACTTTCACCAAATTTTTTTGGCAAGAAGTATTCAAGCTACAAGGCACCCAATTGCATCTCATCATAGATTATCATCCCCAGACTGATGTGGAAACAAAAGTTCTCAACAAGTGTTTGGAAACATATTTGAGGTGTTTTTTCTTGGAAAGGAAAAATCGGTGGGCTCAATGGTTACCACCAGTTGAATGGTGGTACAACACTTCGTACAATACAGTTACCCGCATGACTCCTTTTGAAGTGGTATATGGACAAAATATACCTTCAGTTCTCTCATATTTTCTAGGTGTCTCGAAGGTCCAGGAGGTTGATCAAACGCTTACAGTTCGAGAGGCTATTTTTTGTACCCTCAAAGAGAATTTGGTCATGGCCCATAATTGCATGAAGCAACAAGAAGATCTAGGTCGCTCAGAAAGTAAATTTGCAGAAGGGGATCAAGTGTTTCTTCGACTGCAACCTTACAAGAAAAATTTTCTCAAGGCTAACCATTTTCAGAAACTGGCGCCCAAATTTTATGGTCCCTATACCATTCTCAAGCATGTGGGATAGGTGGTCTATCAGTTAGCTTTGCCAAGTCATTCTAAGCTCCATCCTGTTTTCCATGTTTCCTGCTTAAAGAAGGTGATTGGAAGTAAGTGCCAAACTCAAACCAACCTTCCCGAGTTGTACGAAGAAGGCTCCATTTGGCTACAAACACAAGTAGTTTTGGTCCAGCGTGAGCCTCCTCTATGTCAGAAAACCATCAAGGAAGTGTTAGTCTAGTGGAAAGATACAATTCCAACAGATGCCACTTGGGAACTAGCTACCATTCTACAACAATTTCCACATATCAAGCCTTGAGGATAAGGATTTTTTTAAGGGGGAGGTCATGTTAGGGACCTAACCCCTCATGTAGGTAGAATAATATATTTCGATGTAATAAAGGTCAATATTAATAAGTCCTAGTAATAAGGAAGAATAAGTCTAATGTAAGAAGACCTAATTGAAGCTTCCGCTTCTAGAAAGATCTTCCTCTAGATGGTTCTTTTGATAGACATATTTAGTATAAATATGAGTAGAGGGTATAAGAACTTTTGTCTTGGGTATTATTGTAGTAGAGCTATGCTCTGTTGGTGGTTTCCCCCTCGAAGAGGCAAGTGAACATTCCTCTCGGTAATCGAAGTTCTCTTTCTAGTGTTATTCTTGTATCATTTTAGTATTATTGTGGTGTTGTTTTGGTTATATTGTTGTTCATATGCCATTTCTAGCTATTTATTTATGTTCTTCATACTTTTTTATCTCTGGAATATTATAGATTGTTGTTTGGAAGCCATCAATCAAATTTGTCAAAGGAAGTAACAATTTAAAATGTGTTTTTGAAAAGTGAATAATGTTGAACCTTGAAGGTCAAAACAAAGATATGTTTGATTGCATGTTTTGATTTATTTTCATTTGAATAGTATCCATATTATTTCCCTTCCATTCTACCACTTTTTTCTCATTACATTCCCCTCATAATCCCAATTTTATTTATGGCGTCCCTTTTCTATGAAATAAATTAAAAAGGAAGCTTGTGTAAAAGAGACAAAGAATAACACAACAAGGATTGGTGATTGATATTTCGGTATTTTATTACATAGTTAAATTATTTAATTAATTGATTAACAGTATTTGTGTATTAATCCCCCATCATTATACCAATTTTTTCTAATTACATTCCCTCCATATGTCCCATGAACCCTATCACCCCCTATGCACTTGGTTATTATTAAATGTTTTGTTATGGATGGATTTGCATGTATCTCGTGTCAATTTCTAGGACAATTTTGTATTCATGTAAGTAGAGTGTCATGTATGGTTTATTAATAGCTTATTTACTGACGAACCGATGCTATAGGATGAGGTTCTTCAGTAGGGGGAGCCATGGAAGAAATAACAGAGGAAGGGGAAATTGGAATCTGGGGCCTAGAAGGCCTAGAGTTTCCATCCATTTTGATGTTGATCCCCAAGAATTGAACCAATTGTTCCAAGCTAGTTTCTTTAATTGGATTGGTTATGGAATAGTACACCCTTGACCAAAAATACCTCCTTTCCAGTCTCGGAACATCCCTGGCATTCATGTTCCTCCACATGTGTCCTTACAACCAGAAGTCCATGCAAATGATGGATGGGAAAAGATTTTCACCCTGACTGTCCCTCACCATCATGTCTGACTCAATATGTCATTGCCTCTCCCACCACATGTCAATCTTGATGTCTAGATTTCCCATGTTGATTCACCTGTTCAATCTTCACATGCTAGTAAAAGACTAAAAACTGATATTCCCCAACCTATGCAAGATAAAGGCAAAGCAATTTCCTCCCCTTCTTATCCATTAGATGATTCCTCAAAATTCATGTCTTCCCACATGCATTTGAAGGATGATTGTTCCCATGTGATCAGTGAAATACAACCTCAAGGTTCTAATCAACCAGGGGCTAGTTCCGAGAAATCAAAGGGGGACAATCGTGAAAAAAGAAAAATTGCCTCCTAGAGTGGCAGGTATGGATTTTAGATTTTGTTTTTTCTGATTTGAGTTGATTAAGACAATGTTAATGGTTTTCAGAAAGTTTCGACAACAATCTTTGTTTTGGATAATGTGGAATATGTGGATATTTATATATTTTTGGATATGATTTACATTATTTTGGATATTTAAATATTCATTTTGGAAGGTATCTAACGGAGCTACAAGGGTGGCATGTGTTAAAATGATTATCCTTTTGTGTTATATTTTATGATTTGAAAAGAAGAAGTGATGGGAGTCACAAGGGGTCCCACCTTCCTAGTTATTATTAATTAAAGACCCTTAACTATATTGTTATTATTTATTTCTCTTAAACTAAATTAGTTAAGTCAAACTAACTTAACTAAAGGAATTAGTTGAACTACTTCAACTTATTTGGAAAGAATAAAAGTTGAATGAGAAGAAGAAACAAAGGGAGAATAGAAGGAGAAAGCAAGACTGAGGTTTGCTATTTTGGTTTCATAAGATAGTTTCAGTTTTCATTCACTCTTGAGGTTATTCAAAGCCTAATTTTCTATGTGACAGCAAGGTCTTATTGTAGACAACAAGGTTCAAGACTAAACCAAACTTTTCAGATGTTTTTTTTAGAGGTGTTGATCCATCCTTGATAGTCTATGTATTCTAATTTGTTTGTGAATTAAGTTTCATGTCTGATAAAGAATATCTTGCAGAGTCAAATTCAGAGCAGTTTGTGGCAAGCTGATCCAGATTATAAATTTTAGTTTTTATTGACTGTCAGAGTCTTTTTGTATGGTTTTCATTGGGGATCTCTAAATCAGACTTTGGTCCATGCCCTTACAGGGGTTTGGTAAAGAGAAAAAATCTTTTGATATCTCAGAATGAAATAAATCAGATTGTTATTTTGTCCTATATATGTGTATTTATGACTTGGTTGATTTTTGCTTTTTTGATCTCCATGTTTACTTTCTGTAATCTGTGTATATTTCAGGAACTTATATAAACTTTATTTTATATTGCAACATAATTTTCATTAATAAATAATCCTCGATCCTAGTAATTAATACTTACGGATTGGGAGAATATTTTGAGGCTATAAAACCCAGGGTGACATTCCTGACTATCTTGTCCTAGCCAGGAAATATTTGAAAACAATTGAGTAATGTAATTCATACCTCTTCCTCAACATTTATTTGGCGACCATAATGGGGAGATCTTCCATATCTCTCTGGTTGATTTTATTCGTGATTATCATTGAATATTTCTTCTTTTGTTTATTATTCTTTGACTGTTTTCTTATCCTCATAACAGTACCTATTACAAGGTAGCCCAACATTCAGCACGGTCTTAAAGAAAAAACAATCATTTCTTTAACTTTATTCAATACCATCTTAGAAACTGATAACACCCGGGCTGAGATCGAATGCTCGTGGGCAGTAATTGAACAATACATAAGTGTTAGAGAACATTGGGAGGCCAGACAAAGGCAGCCTAGGAATTGACTATAGCTCTTTTTTTCCTAATTTTTTTATCTTCTTTTTCATGACATTAAATCCTCGCATATCTAGGAGAAGAAGAGGATTATCTCCTGAAATCACTCCTATCATTGAAATAGGAAGAAGGAACATTGTTTTTTCAACCCAACAAGGTACTCTAAGGAGACATTTATCTGATTCGGCTAGTCGATCTTTCTCGACCTCACCCATCATTTACAAAATGGCATATCTGGGTGGCTCTGGTGGCACTAGAGGTGATTCTTCATCTCAACCTTCAAACTTGTCAGTAATTGGTAGTTTGTATAGCCATCAAGTCCCTGTCCCATCTACTACCAACCCCACCAAGGTCATAAAGAAGTATGGACTCTTTCAATTCAAGGAATATGCTACTACTACCCCATGGCATGTATCCTCCCCTTTATACCTAGCACCTACAACTTGTCCGCTACCAAAATTTAAAGAAATATTCCTATGTTTTTAGGAAATAACACAGTCATTACAAATGAACACTTGATGGAATTCTCTAATGCCTTCCACAATATAGGAGCTAATGACAATGATACTTGTATGCACCTATTTGTCAACTCTCTCGAAGGGAAAGCAACGAAATATTTAATTGATCTCCCTCCCAAGATTATTTCCACTCGGGAAGAGTTAGTTTATTGGCTCAAATCTACTTATGGGTAGTCTAAGATCCCAACTGAAAAATTACAGGAATAGAATAACATTGTGTACAAAGACGATGAGACTATCAATTCTTTCAACCTACATTTCACCAAGTTGTATAATCAAATTCCTGAACTTATTCACCCCCGGAAACAAGACGATTTTATGCATTACTACAATGCTCTACCTTCCCCTTATCAACATAATATTGAAGAAAAATCTATTGACAATCTTGGTTCCACTCTTCATACTTGTCTAGAGTATGAAGAACAACTAGAAAGAATAGGTCTTCCCAAGGTAGACTTAATTAAACAAACGAACATGTCTTCCCTCTTACAACTTGTACAGGATATGAATAATTGAATGATAGCATATGAGCAAAAGGGAAATACCCCTTCACTTACTCCTGGGGCATCATATTCTCCTTCATCATCTTTTAGGAATACTAATGAAAACAAATTTCAGCCCCAGGCCATCATGCCTCGCAGTTGGTGTAACTTTTGCGAGGAAAATCACAAGGAAAGTACTTGTGAGGTAAAGAAGAGTGCCAGAGATAAAATCTTTGGAAAAAGGCCTGAAACTACCATTGTTGTTCTAGATTGGGTAGAACTAGAAGATGTCATGATCATAAACACTAGGAATAATTCCTATGCTTCAAAAGGGAAATATGATCCCCCTTGTACTTCTAGCCCAAGATCATCTTCACAAGCTGCTATTGAACAAGATACCAAGACTCCTCCCTCCCTTATTCCCTCTTCCAAATATTATAATATTCTCATCCAATTGGCTAATATCAAGGTTGATGCTACTCTTCTAGACATGGTTGTCATCCCTGAGCAACAAAAGCATCTAAAAAGTTTCATGGAAGGAAAATATTCCACCATAGCCAATCTCTCTGAAGAGGTAAAATAAGAGGATTCTATTGTAAATAAGGTAAGTGTAAATAATTTTAGACACCCTATAAAAAATCCCCCTTTTTTCATTTCTGTAAAGATTATGTACAAAATAGCCCATTGTTGCCTAATTGATGGCAGTTCGAGTCTAAGCGTAATGTCAAAAAGTATTATGGAAGAGATAGGCTTGCCTTGTACCAATGAAAATTCTAGAAGCATGCTCTCATATAATAGTCTACAATTGTTGACCATAGGTGAAATCAAACACGTGACTTTGGTTCTGTGCACACATCCTGAAATCAGGACAACCCTTAATATCCATGTAATTGGCATGCCAGTAAGTAATTATTCTATCATCTTAGGAAGAGACTGGAAAGCCTTGACCGGTGGATATGTTTCACTTGATGGGACACACTTATCTATTCCTCGAAATGGAAAGAATATCATAGTCCTAAGGGAAGGAATAATCTCACCATACATAGAAATCATTCCACGGCCTAATGTAAAATATGTCGAGGAGGATTTAGGAGTGTACTCCATATTTGCGGATGAGGATGACACTACCACATAACAAATTGATCTGGAGGATGGTATGTGGCACATGCACTTTGATGGATCATTCTCCAACAAAGGTAATGGAGCTAGCATTATCTTGTACTCACATGTAGGTAAAATTCACAAGGTTTCTTATAGGTTAGAATTTTCTTTCAAAAACGACGTCACCGAATTTGAAGCATTATTACTAGGCATTGAAAATGCCTATAATTTAGGTTGTGGACACCTTACAGTTTTTGGGGACTCTAATCTTGTTGTGAACCTTGTATGTAAAATATATTCTCCTAGCAACAAGTTGATTAAACACTACAACCAAGCTGTTTGGATTCATATCTCGAACTTATTATCATTTAACATCACTCATGTTAAAAGGGAATTGAATTCAATGGCTGACATGTTATCTTTTTTTGTAGCCTCTCCTACTTGACAACTTCTTTCACAAAGACCTGATTGTACTTTTCAATCTTTATATCGTCCTCATATCCCTGACAATGTAGAGTCATGGAAGATCTTCCGTAGTGATGAAAGCATCTGTGCTTTCATACAAAATGAACCATATAATCCCAAAGAGATTATATCCATGGAAAATAACAAAATTCCAAAGGGTTTGGCTCCTCTAGAAAGTTCATTTTCATCGAGTGATGTAGGCAACAAAGAAAAGCATAAAGAAGAGGAGTCAAAAAGGAAAGTGGTTGAAACCATTTCCTTGAACATTGGAACACTCGATTCCCCAAAGAATGTTAAGATAGGTGCCTAATGTACCGATGACGAAAAGTTGAAATTCACTGAATTACTTTGTGAATTTCAAGATGTTTTTGCTTGGTCTTATGAGGATCTTCATGGTTTTGATCCTTCTCTTATACAGCATGTCATTCCTATCAAGGAAGGTATAAAACCAGTTAGGAAAAAACAAAGACCCATTAAACCTGCACTTGAAGCTACTATTAGGAAGGAGTTGGAAAAACTCTTGAAAGATGGGATAATTTTTCCTGTTAAGTATTTCGAGTGGGTTTCCAATTTGGTTCCCATTCAGAAAACAACCGGTCATATATGACTGTGCATTGAATAGAGTGAGCGTAAAAGACCATTTTCCTTGTTGATCTCCACTTTTGCCATGTTTTCTGTTGTACAAAAACATTCATTATTACACATTCTCCTACATTTCGTTGTTAACACACACCATAAACCCTAATTAAATGTCATCATTTGTCATTTTATCTAGTGTGGTTAATACATCATCTTTTTCTATCTTTTTAGTGGTTAAAAGATGATTATATCATGATTTATTTATGACGGTTTGTGAAGTGTGATTCTTGTACTAGCACAATCAATATTCTTGTACCGTAACAACATTTTAACATTTTCGCACCAATATTGTCATTCTGGTACTAGTCATTGTTTAGCATATTCATGCGCTTTGATGAAAAAATAAAAAAAATGGGCTTTCTCCGCAGTGACGTCGACATGCGGACTTTGTTCCAAAATACACCCAGTTCACACATGTGGACCTCCAACTCAGGGGGAATAATTCAACCAAATTAATAAAAGTTCTAGGCAGTGAATTTCAACCTTGAATTGTGTGCAAATAAAGAAGAATATGAATAATTAGGAATATGGGTTGTGTTCCCAGCATGGAAAATTGGGTCTTTTGTGGGTTGTTTTCCAAACAAATGAACATTTGAGGAGTTATCAACGGTTCTTCTAAGTGACATCTTCTCAAATTTCATGATATATCCAGATTTGAAAACACCATGCCTAGATTTGATGACATTGCCTTGGGTTTGATGCCTTAGTTATCAAATCATTTAAATTAGTATGAGATCCTTCATTGGTTGCAACTATTTATTTATTTTGCATATCTGATCTAGGAAATTTGGGCATGATTCGCTCATCTCATCCATCAAATAAGGAATTGACACACCCAATAAATTTGTTGGGGCACCATGTAATGTATATAAATGCAATAATATTGTTGAATATGATCATGATAGGAAGATATGATTTTTATTGTCATTGTTTAAGCCAATTATTGTAATAGAGTCAAGAGAATTCATTTGTAATCGGAGGATGGAGCCTATTTAATGAAAATTTGATAGTTGAAGTTGGGAGCAGCATTACTTAGACTAGGAAGGGCCCCTCAATCTGGTAATGATTTTCCCTTATGTTCATTAATTTAGTTTATGTTTTTGTTTAGTGATTAAAGAGCTTTGTTTTTAATTTAGAATTAATTTCTTCAATGTGTTGAACTCAGAAATTTCTCCTTAGATTAATGCACCCAAATTATCTCATTATTTTATGCATTCGCTCTTCATGATTCTGCATTTTGTACAATACACTAATTTCATATATGCACACACTTCATGCATTCTGTAAGGTAGCTAGAGAGGTAGTGGGGGGGCCCAGAGGGCCCATAGTGATAATAGTGGAGGTCATTCAATGTAAGGTAGACTAGGTCCACTATATTATTAAATAAGGCCCACTA
>JZKD02S1620339.1:26956-53302 GCA_000966675.3 Picea glauca
ATTTGGAGCGGTAGCTCAATAGGAGGATGCCCCCTCGAAGAGGCAAGTGAACAGGAGAGGATCCCTTCCATAATAGGATCCATTGTATGGTGTTTCCCTACCTCAAGGGTTTTGAAGTAATAACTACCATAGTGGGCCTTATTTAATAATATAGTGGACCTAGTCCACCTTATATTGAATGACCTCCACTATTATCACTATGGGCCCTATGGCTCCCCCCACGACCTCTCTAGATACCTTACACATTCCAACACTTCACACATATTTTCTTCTTTCTCTGCGTTGCATGCTCACTTTCACCTGCACACAAACATAAAATAAAATAAATCCTTTCAGTTTCTGCATATCAAACCATTTATTCTTCAACGTCGTATTCACAAATTAATTGCATAGAGAATGGTTTTGTTCTCTTATCCGTTGTTCACTAAATTGTACATTAAAAAATTCATTCAGATCACCATACATAATTGTGCATTTAACAATTCATATGAATCGCCATACATGAAATGTATCCCGCCTTCATATCGCCCAGGTTGCTCTCCTTATGGTTACAATTATCTCTCTAGTTTAACGTTGCATACATCTTCGTTGCATATCAGATTGCTAATATGTGCAGGTTGTGTTTCACAATTATGTAAGTATTGTGTTTCATGTGTCATATCCATCGCATTTTTTTAAATCCTCATTTGTTGTGTTGTGACTTGACACTGTTTGAAAATTATTATTAAAATGTGAGTTATGATGTTATTATTACCATCTTAATGTTATATTGTTTACGTATGATATCATTTCTTCATTTTAACACATATTGTTTGTTTTGTTATTTGTGTCATGTTACATTAATACTTTGTTTGTACTTTTCATTTGTTTTATTATTGTTTTTATATTGTTTTGTTTTATTATTTTCGTTTCTTCCATCATTAAGCTTGTTGTATATATCTTGTATGAAGTGGCATTATATATATTGTATAAAGTAGTATTAGTATCTTGTATTGATTTGTATGCATTTGTTTCAATATTGTCATGTTTATTTCCACACATTGTTATGTATGCACAATTTGTTGTATATATATATGTGTTGTTATGTATTGTGATGCAACATTAGAAGGAGTATAACTGTAAGGTGAATTCATTCATAAAGCTAATATAGAATAAAATTCCATACCAACACATTAATTTTTGTACATAAAAAAAAACTAATTCCATACCAACATTGACTTCATTTCTGGGTGTATCTTTTCTTGAGGAAAACTTTCTAAAGTGTGTTTCTTTGAAGTTTTTACATTACATCCTTTTGTCTATATAAGGGTTGATTAGGAGTTTGGTGGATTTTCTCTTAAAACTAGTAAATTCAATTTTAGGTCAGTAGCACACATACATGAGGGTTTGAATAACCTCATCCAGCTGACTGATTTGAATGCCAGTTTGGGTAAATTATGCATTTACTTTCAGATTTCCTTTCTTGTCTTTTAATATAGTTTGTTTCAATTTGGTTTTCCTGTAGTTCCGTTTATTTCCCACACTTGATCACATTTCTTGTACTTTGGATTCCTGCACTTTCATTTTAATCCCAACTTTTCTTTCATTCATTCCATTTTGAAGTGTATTTGTTGGCTTTAGAATAGGCTAGACTAGGCTCCAATCCTACATTTCGTGTGCTTGCACCTCTAAGTATATGATTCCCTGGTTGACAATTTAATGTTGGGAATTAATAGTTCATATATTTTACGCAACATTCTTCTCCCTAATATGGAGATGATTTTGCAGCAAGTTGTAGGGTCACAAATGATGTCCTTACTTAATGGTTTTTCTGGTTATAATTAAATCAAGGTAAAAGGGACTGATAAATACAAAACCACTTTCACTACACGTTGGGGCACATTTTCTTATTAACGCATGCCTTTTGGTTTATCTAATACATGTGAGACCTTCCAAAGAGCTATGCAGATAGATTTTGATGATCTGATCGGTAAGATTATTTAGATTTATCATGGTGACTTGATTGTATATTCAAAGAACTGATTGGATCATTTTGGCCATCTTAGAAAAGTTCTCATGCGATGCAAAAAGTTTGACATTTCTTTAAATCCTTCTAAGTCTATTTTCGGTGTTACCAAGGGAAAGCTCCTTGGGCATATTGTTTCTGATTCAGGAATGAGCATAGATCCTGAAAGGATCGCTGCTATTATGAACCTTCCTACCCCCACTTCCAAAAAGGAGGTTCAAGCCTTTATGGGCATTATCAACTTTGTCCGTAGATGTTTTCTTGATTTTGTTATAATGGTAAAACCAATTCACAATATTCTCAAGCAATATCACTACTTTTCTTGGACTGATGACGTCGTGAATGATTTTGTAAGGATTAAGAAGGAAATCAGTTCCACACTGGTTTTGGTGAAACTAGACTTTGAGAAAGACTTTATTATATACATTAATGCAATGAAAGAAGTAGTTTATGCTATTCTTGTACAATGTGGTGACCTTAATAATGAAAAACCAGTAGCTTACATGAGTCAAATCTTGTCAAACGACGAATTCAATTATTCTTATATCGAAAAACATGTTTTTTCTCTTGTTAAAGCTGTGGAAAAATTCCACCACTTTATCTTAGGAAATCACACACTGGTAAAAGTCCCTTTGCCTGCTGTCAATTTTTTTCTCTCACAAACTTATATTTCAGGAAAGCTTGCACATTGGCTTTCCATGATCCAGGAGCATGATTTAACCATCATGACTTCAAAAAAAATTAAGGGATGATACTTATCCCTTCACTTGGCTCAACATGTTGAAGCAAGTGAATAAAGTGACGAACACGATAATCCTCTTTCAACATTATTTTACATTGATAGTCAAATCCTTCCTATAGTTGAACATCCCTGGTATAAAGATCTGGTGTCTTACTTGCAAAATCAGAAATGTCCAGATACCTTAGATACTCATCAAAGGAGAAGGCTCCATCTTGAATATTCCAGATATGTTATTTTAGGATACTTCTTATTCAGGAGATCTACCGATGGTATATTACTTTGGTGTGTAAATTATGAGGAAGCATAGAAACTGTTACAAGGAACCCATGGATCTTCAGATTCCGTTATTCATGTGGGAGGCCACTTTTCTACTAAAACTACTACTTTTAAAATCATCAAAAAATGTTATTACTGGCCTTCAATTTTTTGAGATTCTTATAAATTTTCAAGATCTTGTGACAAGTGCCAAAAATTTGCTGGGAAAGAACATCTTTCTGCCATGCCTTTGCAAGCTAGCCACCGATTATTTTATGAAATGGACCGAAGTTGTCCCAGTTAAACATTCATAGGATTAACATGTTATTTCTTTCCTTGAATCTAATATTTTCTCCATATTTGGAATTCCTTTAGAAATTATTACACACAACGGTCTCACTTTCATTTCTGCTAATATGACTTAGTTTGTAGCTAAGCTGGGAGTCAAAAATTTTACCTCATCAGCTTATTACCCTCAAAGAAATGGGCAAGCCAAGTCTATTAACAAAAATCTGGTTAGAATTATCAAGAGGCTCATTGAAGATAAGCCTCGTCAATGGCACACCCTCCTCACTTACGCCTTTTGGGAAGATCACACTACTACCAAGGTAAGCATAGGTTTCACTCCCTTTCATCTTGTTTATGGTCAAAAAGCTATTTTTCCTACTGAGATGGAACTTTCTTATCTACGACTGATGCTACAGATTGAAGAATTAAATTCTTCTAATATCTCTCAAAGGATAAATGCATTGTTGGCTTTAGAGGAACAAAAGATGTTTTCCTTGGAGAACATAAAAAGAAGACAAAAAATTGTAAATAAGTATTTCAATAAAAGTGAAAAATATGTCAGATGTAGAGTAAATGAGAAAGAATTTCTTTGGGATTCAACTCATGCTGATAGAGGAAGGAATTCTAAGTTTCAAAAGTTATGGTTGGATCCTTTTAAAATTGCTTTTGTCCTGGGCGCAAATTCTTATCTTCTAAAGGAATTGGAAGAGAGATTGTTTTCCTATAGAACCAATGGTTCCCACTTGAAATACTATGTGGAACCAATTGAAAATTAAACATTGCATGAAAGTTACTTCTGTATTATAATTTCTATTTCACTGCTTTGATTTTTCCTTGATGTTTTTAATTTTTTGTTGTTTCATTTCTGCGGCTTTTCTTTTATTAATTTATTTTTTGTTGGAGTTACTTATCACACACCTAGGATTTATTTTTCCTAAGGTCCTAAGGTTTTTCCCATGTTTATTAGTCATTATTTAGTCTCTTAAAGTTTAGGGGAGAATATTCCACCTAGAGAATATTCTCTTCAGTTGACACTTCAGTTTGACTAGTTGAGTTGAGTCTAGATGTTGCATTGGTTTTGTCACCATGCAACATTGGGATCATCACCATGATAATTCACATTAGCCTTGGTTTCATCACCAGAATGGTGCATTAGACTTGATTCCTTGATCTAATCCTCACTACACTCTATTTTAGTCAGTTAACTGAAGACTGGTTGACTAGTTAACTTAGTTAGGTGGCAGTTCACTCCTGTAACTGCCCGAGAAAATAGACTAGGTGGAAATTCACTCCCGTAACTACTAGTGTGTGTACAGATCACTATAGACCACCACTATGGCACATTGATTCTCCTTCAATGCACATTGATTGAGTTATACAGAGCATATCATGTGTAAGTTATTCATTATTCATTACGGTTAATGATAATTCTTCCATTCTTTCTCTCTTGCTTCTTCTTTCTCAATTTCTTTCTGCAAATGTGTGTGGTATTTTCTAGCTAGATCTATTTTGTGTAGGTTCAAAACATTTACATGGTATCAGAGCTCACAGAATGCTAAGAAAAATCTACACCAAATTTTTTGCAAGTACAAAATATTGAAAACAACAGAAAGATGGATTTCCCAAAAGAATTCATTCTTACGCCTTACAATTAATTTGCATGGAAGGAAAAATAGTCATACATATCGGAACCAGAGGCATGTATAGGTTAACCTTTAATATAGACACATAAAAAACATTAGCCATAGAAAAATCCAAGTATCTAAATTGAATGGATGAAGCATTCAGAACAATTTACAGTTTTATTTCTCCCAATCTCCTTTTTCACATATGTTCCTATAAAACCCCCAATGAAGCCTGGAATACATTGGAAGGGATATTTTAAAAACATGATGAGATGAGGAGACACATGTTGTAGGTGTAATTTCTCACATTGGATCCAAAAAACTTTGACAATATTCAATATTTGTTTACAAAATTCAAGGATTTACTATCGCAACTCAAAGCTTGCGGGGTTCATAAATCTAAGGAGGAGAAACAAATGGTTCTCACCATTCTCTCCAAACTTGGTCCTGAATTCTCCATGTTTGTATCAACATTTCATTCAGCCAAATTCACCTTTGGAGCCACCTAGAATATGCCTTCTCTTGAGGAATTTATCGAATCCATGACATAAGAGAAGACCAAGCTCATCAACATGGGAAAAATCAAAGGCCCAAAGGCGCATGCACTTACTGTGAAATATGAAATACATCAATATAAAAAATCTAAATATAAATGAAAAAGGAAATCTCATGCACATCCTAAGAAGGAAGGGTACTCAAAAGCCTTCATCGATGCCTTCGAATCCAAAGGTGGAAAGGGAAGAAAAGGGGAGAAATGCATGTACTACCATAAAGGATTCCATCCAGAATACTCATGCATGAAGAAACAAATAGATATTATGACTCAAATACTTAAACAAAACAACGTTGGAGATCACATCCTTGAGGGTGCTAAGAAGAAGAAGCCAGAAGATCAGAATCCCAAGAAAGGCAATTCTAGCCATGCCTTGATTGCCATCAACTCTTCCCCTGATGCTTGGATCGTAGATTCAGGAGAATCACATCACATGGTTTTCACAAAATCAGTCTATTATTCATTGGATGCATGAAAATTTCCTCCTATTTTGATGGGGGACAACTCTCCAGTCAAGGTCATCGGCAAAGGAAGAATTGAACTCACCAACAGAAGCTTCGAGAATGTGTTGCACGTTCCCAAACTTTCTGTCAATCTTCTCTCCATGTATCAGATGAAGAATTCTGTCACTGGAAAGAAAATCATATTCATACCAAATGCAGTGGACATCTATGACATGCAAACCAATTCCATGGTTGCTACCAGTGAGGTAAATCATCAATTTAGATTGTATACATTTTCTAAATTTATTGAACCAGATTTTGCTTTACTGCTTACCCATGCTGATGAAAGTAGTAGGATATGGCACGAAAGGTTCGGACAATTGAATTTCAGATATATGCAACATATTCGAAATAAAATATTGGTTTATGGTCTACCAGACATCCATTACTCCAAAGGAATCTGTGAGGGATGTGTTCTTGCAAAATAGCCTCAAGAGAAATTTGACAAAGGAAATACTTAGAGAGCTCCGTCTCCCTTAGATATGATCCATAGTGACCTCATGGGTCCTTTTCCTCATCTATATATCAGCAAAGAGAGGTTTTTTCTCATTTTTCTTGATGATTTCTCACGTTTCACATGGGTTACTTTCTCACGCGAAAATCTGAGGTCTTTCAACACCTCAAAGATTTCAAAACCCTGGTTGAGATACAGTCAGGAAATAAAATCAAAGTCCTCCAAAATGATAATGGGGGATATTATGTCAATCATGATATCTAGAATATTTTTCATGAGGTAGGTATTTAGTTGCAACACACAGTTCCCTATACTCCACAGCAAAACGAATTTGTTGAGTGGAAAAACAGATCTCTAAAAGAGATGGCATCTTGCATGCTACATGAAAAGTAACTACCATAGATACTGTGGGTTGAAGCACTTAATTTTGCAACATACACCCAAAAAATATATCCCCATAGATCTTCCAAGGATAATACCCCCTACGAGGCTTGGAGCGGCCTCAAACCAGAAGTGACCCACTTTCGTATTTTTGGTTCACTTGCATGGGCCCGGATTCCCTCTAAAAAGAGGAAGGCACTTGATCCACAGAGCACTGAGTGTATTTTTGTTGGATACCCCGACGATGTGAAGGGATACATAATTATTGATCTTTCCTTGGACTGGATCATCACTTAGCAAAGTGTCCAATTCAAGGAAAGTGTCTCACATGTACCTCAGCAGCTGCATGCAACCATCTTCATTCTTCCACCTATCTTAGATGATGAGCATGCACATATTGATTTTTTTTCAGACAAGAGTTATGATTTAGAGGACTCAGATGATCTAGATACAGAGTCAGTATAGTCATATGCATATTCAAAGCATCCAGATGCAGATGCAGAGCTAGAGCAGAGGCCCAAGTGGGCACAAACAACTCTTTAGGATGTAGGGGATCTTGTTGGTGATCCAACCGATACTAGGAGGAATCGATCTGATTTTGAGGAGCCTCCTATTGCACTCAATGCCACTCAACCATTGCCCTCCAGACATCTTTTCTTGGTTCAGTCTTCAGATCCACAGTCTTATGGCGAGGCTGTTGGAAATCCCTTTTGGGAATCTACCATGCAGGAGGAGTACAACTCCATCCTCGAGAACCAGACTTGGGATCTGGTTCCCCTTCCTTCTAGAAGAAAAATTTTCAGATGCAAATGGGTCTACAAGACCAAGAGCGCAACAGATGGACATATTAGCAGATACAAAGCCAGGCTTGTTTCCAAAGGCTTTCAGCAAGTGCATGGCATTGACTATGATGAGACCTTCACTCCAGTAGTGAAGATGGATTCCATATGTTTGGAACTTTCCATTGCGGTGGCAAAGGGATGGGAAGTCCATCAGATGGACGTGAAGAGAATGCATTTCTTCATCATGATCTCTCTGAGGAGATCTATATGGAGTAGCCCCAGGGATTTATGAAGGATTCATTTTTGGTATGTCGACTAAAGAAATATATTTATAGCCTCAAGCAAGCTCTGAGGGCATGGCATGCCAAGATGGACTCCTACATGATGTCACAGAACTTTTTACATTGTAAATCAGACTTGAATGTCTACATGCTCAGGACGCCTGATTCACTTCTACTCTTAGTTTTGTATGTTGATGATTTGTTGATCACTGGTTGCTCAAATTCAACGATTGATGCAGTCTAGAGGATTCTACATGATAGGTTTTTTTATGACGGACATGGGTCCGCTACACTTTTTCCTTAGACTCAAGCTCAGTCAAGATGCATTAGGAATCAAACTTTCTCAGGCCAAGTATGCATGATATCTCCTTGAGAGATTTCACATGATAGACTGCAAGTCTGCTTCGACTCCTTTCCTATCAGGAGTCAAACTTGAGGATGGCTAGGATACTCCAATGGTTAACAATTCATTGTATAGACAGCTAGCGAGGAGATTTTTATATCTTACACACTCCAGACCAAACCTCGACTATGCAGTTTGTGCAGTTTCCAGGTTCATGCAGGAGCCACATGAGCTACATTGGAAGGATGCAAAGTGTATCCTTCAATACGTATAGGGAACCATCACCTTTGGGATTCATTATGCAGTAGACTCTACATTAGATCTCGTCAGGTTTACTAATTCTGACTGGGATGGCAATAACACTGATTGCAATTACACATCTGGTTACTCACTCAATCTTGGTTCCGGGCCTATTTGTTGGTCGAGAAAGAAGCAGGATGTTATTTCTCTTTCTTCAGATGAGGCAGAGTACATAGGGGTAGTTAACATAACCATTCATGCTATGTGGCTATAAAATTTTCTCACTGAGTTGGGCATTCAGTTTCATCGATCGATCATCATCTGGTGTGACAACCAGAGCACTCTAAAGTTCTGTAGAGATCTAGTTCAGAGGTAGTGGACAAAGAACATCAAGATCCACATGCACTACATCAGGGACTTAGTACATGAGGGGATCATTGATCTATAGTTCTGTCCTTCAGCAGAACAGATGATAGACATATTCACCAAGACCTTCATTGAGCAAAAGTTCCACTCTCTGTGAAGTCATCTTGGAGTGAAGAACACAGTTGCCTAAAAACTATCAATTCTTATTTTTACATACATTGTACCTTGAGAGGGGGGGGTTTCCCATGAGGTTTTCCCTCTTTCCTCAGTTTATTTTAGTGTATATTTTGTATTTGGGTAACTAACATGGCCTCGTTGTTGGGACCCATTGTTTATTTTCACCATAGTGATGTTCAGGGGGGCTGTTGGAGTTAATTCACACACACCTAGGATTTATTTTTCCTAAGGTCCTAAGGATTTTCCTATGTTTATTAGTCATTATTCAGTATCCTAAAGTTTAGGGGAGAATATTCCACCTAGAGAATATTATCTTCAGTTGACACTTCAGTTTGACTAGTTGAGTTGAGTATAGATGCTGCATTGGTTTTGTCACCATTCAACATTGGGATCATCACCATGATAATGTGCATTAGCCTTGGTTTCATCACCAAACTAGCACATTACCCTTGATTCCTTGATCTAATCCTCACTACACTATGTTTCAATTTGTTAACTGAAGATTGGTTGACTAGTTAACTCAGCTAGCAGTTCACTACCGTAACTGCCTGAGAGACTAGACTAGGTCGTAGTTCACTCCCATAACTGTCGGTGTGTGTCCATATCACTCTAGACCACCACTATGGTGCATTGATTCTCCTCCAGTGTGCATTGATTGAGTTATACAGAGTATATCATGTGTAAATTATTCATTATTCATTACGGTTAATGATAATTCTTCCATTCTTTCTCTCTTGCTTCTTCTTTTTCAATTTCTCTCTGCAAATGTGTGTGGTATTTTCTAGCTAGATCTATTCTATGGAGGTTCAACACATTTACACTTTTATTTTCAGAAATAAATTCTGGATCAGTCTTTCCACAATGATGTTATTCTGTAAGTATTGTTAATCAATAACAATAAGGTTACACAACTGTTATGATGACCCCCTTTTAGACATCACTGAAATTGCTTTCTGCTTCCAATACTATTGTTAGATAGATAATTAGATTTTCATCCCCACTTTCTGTCTTCTCTTTCTTCCCTACACCCTAAGATTCAAAAGAGCACACCATAAATTTTTCTCCTTTAAAGAAATAAATGCTTTCACTGTGACTGATCAAATGTTCTACATAGAGGAATAAGCCCCTCATATGTAACACTTTCCATGATCTATTCCCAAAGTCACGGATCATTTTATCCCTTAAACCACCTCACTTCCCCCTGTTGCATAATCATTATGGTAAATATCTTATTTGATCTACGATTCACCTGGTATGCAAAACCAAACATTCTAAGTTCTTAATCTGTTGGAAACAGATTTCCCTATGGAGTCGTCGATTTGTTGACACTTAAAAATGCAATGATGAATACTATGCTCGCAAATGATTTCCAAGATTTATTATATATCTATATTAATAATAAACTAGTAGGTGGGACCCCCTTGTTTGACTTATGGCACTATGGTGGATATGTTGCGCTTATGTTTTGTTTGCTTACGTGATGGTACCTACACAGTCTTCTACAAATCATTATTTCAAATCATGGTTTAAAATGTTGTAGTAATGTGTGATGCTTGCTTGATTAAGACATGGCACTGGATGGATTTGATGACCTATCATAGAATATGTTAAGGTTTCCCTATGGATGAAAGAATTATTATTAGTTTTGGCTTTGATATTGCATTGAACATGGAATTAAATGGTTTAAATGATCTTGATAAAGGATAATAATGGATCTCTTTTGAATAAAAGAACTATATTCAAGTTCTAATGTTGTGCATTATTATGACAAAGGATGGATGCTCTTGACCATTGCTACTATGAACCTTGTTTGAATTTCATATATGGTTGCACATTGGGTTATGTTCCTAGCACATGGTTATTTTAAATAAATTGGACATTACAAAGGGGTGGCTCACTTTGCAAATATGATATGGAAATGGACATTTGGTTGATTAATGTGTAGTGCTATGGTGAATTGTCTTGGCTCGTACTTTGAATTGAATGAGGTTGGAAGGGAGAAGCGACATGCATTTATTGCACGTCACTCAAACTCCCCTAGAGCTCGTCACCCTAGTCATTCTTACATTTTGGTTTTGTCTCTGGTAGTTGTTGTTTCTCCGCATTGTCCGTTCTTGAAGGAGGTATACAGTCTAGTTTTCTTCCTCGTACAGGATTTTCCAGATATGGGTTTCTTACTCTTCCATTCAAGATGGTTACTCTACCCATTGAATCAACTTTTGGCTCTGGATTGCTTATGTTCTGTGTGATTCTTAAGTTGTATGATATATTTGAACTATGTATTTGTGTTTGTGTCTGTGGTTTCGTATGGTGATTATTCTAGAATATTGGCACTTAAAAACAAAAAAAATGGTTATGCGATCCTTGATTTGTGTAATCTTTGCATGGGTTTATTGGATAAAAATGCCAGTGAAGCCTGATCGGTCATGGTTTGGGTTTTGGGTCTGGAATATCTATTGAAATTGAGTATCATGTCTTACCAAAGCTCTGTGATTTGCACGTATCCTACTTATGGATTTTCATAACAGGTCTATGTGTTTAATTTTTCCACTCCATGTTCATCTATGTGACTAGTATTTTTCGACCCTGTGGGTTGCAATGTGAACTGATGAAAGATTAAAATATTTGTGCCTTGTCTTGGAAAACCTATCACTTGTTAGCTACCTTGTGTTTCCCTCACTGACACAGTTTCTTGGAGAATATTGCACAATATGAGTTTAACATCACCTAGAAGTTGATAGAATCATTATGGATGCTTTCTAGTTGGGCACGGGTTTGTGATTAGTCGCTTGTTTTACAGTGTTGATTAAAGGGATTGGCTTCATTTTGTTTTCCTGTTGGAATTGATAGTCTATTTTTTTGGTAACCCTCATAGTTGAGAGCATCGTTACATGTTATGGTTATGTGGTAAATTGTGAAAGGAATGAGTTGTCTGTGCTATTCGAAGTCTTAACCCTCTGTTTGAGCCACCTGTTCTTACCTTCCACTTGTTGTTTTAGATAGTAAATATGATATTGTTATCGTTTTACTCTAGTCAATGGTTGATGGAGCATTGTGTGTACTTGGTTTCTTCGGCATGATTTTGGTTGCCTCCCTGTTGGCAGCAAGTATATAATTACCATTTTTTATAAAGCTGCCTACACAGGGTCTATGAAATTTTACCAATCTTCATAAGCATTTCTTCAAACGATAGTTGTAAATCATCACATTTTACCTATCATATGTTCATACATTTGTTTTCATGACTGAAAGCATGAAAACTCGCAACTATCTTCTTCGTTCTATTTTAAATTTTCATTGAAAGCATGTCATTTATGATAGAATTGTGATTTCTTGCTATGGACATGTTTCTCTCATTGTTTATGATCATTTCGATTCTAAGAATTCCTAAGAAACTTATGGTTGTTTGAATGAAAGATCCCCATCAATTGGTATTTGATTTTTTTTTATTTTTTTTAATTAATTTTGGTTTCATGATTGACCATATTTCTTTCATGGAAACTTTGGCTTTTCAATCCTTGGAAATCACCTATCTTTGCAATTAAATTTGGATGCGTGCACAATGTGTTAAGGTACTCTGTCCTAGAATGTACCCAATGCCAAGGTGGCATATGTAGTACAGGATACCATCACTCCTGAGTATGGTCTTGAGCTTCATGATTTTTCTCCCATGCATTGTGATTAACGCCTCTTCCCACCATTTGTATTGTCACAGCATTGTTTTGATGAGGCTCGGGGCTATGGCTCTGTGGCTTTTTACCAAACCCTACCTGTGAGTTATGTGTTGATTCCCTTCCATTTAGCATGGCTCCAGTGGTAACGGTCGAACCAAATGGTGTCCAGACTCTACTATCGTATGATAACACTAGGGAGGAACTGGAGAGGATTGGTTGGCATTTGTTCATCGAAAAATTTAAGGGCTTTAACCTCCAGGTCGCTCAAGAGTTTTCCTTAACCTTTGATGGTTGTAGGGAAAATATTGGTGATGTGCAGTTATAAGTGACAGAATAGTTCTTAAGCCAAGCCACGGGATTGCCAGCAGCTGGTCAGAAATGGTTCAATAATGCGAAAGTGGAGGAGGTCCCTTGGACGTTACTGTTTACCTCACGTAAAATAGCCAGTTGTGATCAAGGTATGTCGATTTCATTATTGAAACCTAGATGGCATGATTTACTTGCGGTAGTGAAGCAATTTGTCACTTGTGAGGGTCGATTCAGACTGGTCTTCCTGTATCATCACTGCCTCCTTATGAGTTTTATTGGCTTTCCATTGAATATGCCCTACTACTTTCTTAGAAGTCTGTATAAAATGGCTAAATGGTTTAGGAAGTAGAGGTTTGATTCGAGTTTATTCCATCATGGTTTAGTTAAAATTATCCTCATGCACCAGTTGCAATTACAAAATGATTGTTGGGATGCATTCATTTCACGAAATGGCTTTGGAAACAGTGAGCTAGGACAGGTAGATAAACCGGTCATTGTTGAAACCCTTGTGAACTCTACAGCCTCTTCTCCACTGCTCCTAGCCTGTGATCTTTCCCTTAATAATTGACCCTCGACCTACATTGATGTCACTTGACAGGACAATCAATTGGGTTCGCATCCAAAGTATAGGACTAAAAATGTTAAAAAACTCACAGGAAAGAAGCTAAAGGAAAGTATTGATGTTAATTTCAAGAACAAAAGGTTTGGTCATTTAATTTCTCGATGTGCTCGAAATAAATTGAAACCAATCAACATGATTGAAGCGAGTGAAGACTCAGATTCAAAAATTGAGAAATTCTTGGCTGAAGAGGACCCTGTGTCATACGGGCTCTACCTTGACCGACCCTATGACTATGTTAGCAATCTGCCTCCTTGTTTAAAGGATAACCCAGAATTTTATGGCATCCAACTCTGTGATAAGACTACCTTTCGCATGGATGATTATCCGACCCTTAATGCTATTAGTGCCAATGCACAGTCCCTACAGTCATAGTGTGATGAGTGTCGATCGTGGATCGACAGGTACTATACTGATGTTCCTTTTCTACAGTCACGACTCAAGTCTTTAAGAGACCAAGTCGATAGGTTGACAAATGAAAATAGCAGACTCGAGTCTATTATCCAAGGGAAGGAGAAACGATTGAAAACTACAGGACGTGTCATTTTCAAGAATGTAGAGGCAGCAACAACTATCATAAACTCCAAAATTTCTTGATAAGTTTTGATACCATGATTTGAGGTATGATTGTTTTTAATTTTAGCACAATTTTGTCACTCTTAAGTTAGGATATACGATTTGATTGAATAAATTATTTCTTCTTATAAATATTAGTTTGTTTTGTTTATTGAATAGAATATGATTGTATTTTCTATTATAACTAGCTATAGAATCGTAAGATTCTGTAGCCAGTTAGAAAAATTTGAATTGTTTGATTTGACAATTGAAAACATATCTGAAACCTTCTCATTTTTCTTTGTTTTTAGGATGATTAAGGATCCCATGATTTCCAAGAAGATATGAGGCACTGTTGAAGATCTCCCAGCCATATCAACTTTGTGTTTTTAGTAAATAAATTAAGCTATTGGTAGTTTTTGATATTCAGTGAAATCAGGGTGGTTGCATCCCCCATATTTTTGAAACAAACTTGATCTTATCAACAGAAAACAATTGTGTTTCCTGAAACCTATATAAACCTATTATTTTGTAAACATTAACCATCTGAGCTTGGGGCAAGACTATGGATGTTTCACTACAGACTTGAATGGAATATAATACACATCATAGCTTTAACTTTTCTGTATAATGTTTTTATTCAAGTGATGTTTATTTCAATTTGTTAATAGATTATGATTGCTTTTGTCATCGTGGTTTATTATCAGTTGGTATGATTAAAGATTATCTATTGTCCATATTTTCATGTCCCAGATATAACACATAGTAATCGCTTGTTCAATTTGAATTAAGAGATTTATCTCTAGTTTTGATCAAATGTTTATACACAAGTTATCACAGCAAGACTTATCTTATTATGGTTGCTTGTAAAATCATAAGATTACTGTGATTGCATCTATTATGTGGTCTGTAATTATGATTCAAACTCCATCATTACTGCTTCACATTTATTAGGAGCAATTTCAGGATCTGTTGCAGGTTTACCTCATCAGATAAGGTGACTGGATGCTACACATTGAACATATATTGGATACGATAACAGGTTAGCCTGTTATTTGATTTCATTAGTATAATAGATATAGAAGTTCCCTGTAGTTAAAACACTTTCTACCATCTGTTATTTCTTTTGTTTAATTAGACAGTTTGATATTCGATTTATTAAATATAAACATCTAAGAAAACAAATCAAAAAGATTAGATAACATCTTTACTATTGTTTAAAAAAATCAAATTACATTCGATTTTCATGGATTTAGATTAAAATTTGTAGTTTGTACATATTATATATATATTAGAAATATAATTATTTGTATATATTGTGCATATGATAACTAGAATTATGTTTTTTTTTTTTAAGTATTAATTAGTTAAACTGTAAATATATATCAGATGTATATACAGTTTTCAACGATTGTTATTTATTAAGTTATTGTTTTTCCTTTAGTTATATTTTTTCTCTTTCTTTAGGACTTAGATTGACCAATGGAGCCGCTAAACCTATCGGAGTGAATCAATCCAAATGGTTTGGGTTAATTAGACAACCATGGACCGGATTCACGCCTCCAGTTGATGAGCGGTCAATTTCACCCATCAACAAATGGCGCTAGAAGGAGGGCGTAAAAACTATTAATGGCACGAGGATGTCGTAAGACTCCTCCCCCACCTACCCACTCACCTATAGTAACTAGAAGTCATTTAGACGACAACAATGTCCCTCAAACAACAACCACATCAAACGACAATCTACGGATCATGGTTGAACCAGTAACTCCAAATCCTTCAGGTGGTGATATACAAGAGATTGTTCATCAATCTCTCATAAGAATGCATAGTACCTTAGCCCGTATTAGACAACTAAATCGACCTTTGAATCAACCATTAGACTTCTCTGATATCAGAGAACAACTTGGAGGTATTGAACTTACCTTAAACCCTACAGATCCAGATCATATCCTCACTCTTGTAGCAGTAGGATCTGGTATTCCACCATCACCACCCCCTTCATCTCCTTCTTCTGGAGAAGAATCCTCAAACGAAGGCAGCTCCTCATCCCAGCCTTTGACACTACCCACACCTATGGCCAATATGAACAATCCCACCAGACCCTGGCTCGACCAAGATGCAGTGGCCATACCTGGGCCTCAACATCCTTTACCCAAACACCCGGAGAAATGGCTCCCTAAATTTGACCCGGACTCCAAACAGATCGTTGAACATCACATCAAAAAGTTTATGCTAGCCATTAAACTCCATAGTGTTGAGCACGAAGACGTAGTCTGTAGATTTTTTCCATACACCTTTGAGGGCAATGCCTCTACCTGGTACTTTTCTCAACAGCCCCACACCATCGTGTCATGGGAGAAATTTGAATCTTGTTTCCTTGAGAAGTTCAGAGACGACAAATCTCCTGAATTTCTAGTCATGGAGCTTTCTAGTTTAAAAATGAACCCCAAAGAAAATATAAAAGACTTTAATCAAAGGTTCCTGACACTAAATAATCGAATCCCTACAGATTCGATGCCTGCCGAGAATCTTATAGTTGCATACTACACAAAATACTTACATCAAAACATATCCATTTGGGTAAAGAGATCCAAGAAATCCATGTTGGTAGAAGCCTTCGAAGAGGCCAGTCATATCGAGAAAGACATTCTCAATTTAAAAGACACTACCAGCAACGAGATAGAGACTAGTTCATCTTCCAAAAAGAAAATCGAAATCCTTCCTAGACCTTCCCAAAACAAAAATCAACTTGAGAGTTTAGATTTAGAAAACTTACAGAAAGTCATTTAGAAATTGTCCAATCAAGCTATAGATTTGAAAAGGTCGGCTGAAGAAGCCTCTTCAAGCAAAGGGCCTTACAAACCCCCTTTTAGGAATCCTTTTCATACAAACTGACCTAATTCGAATACTGAAGGCCTAAATCTAGAAAGCCTGCAATTTGCTATTCAAACGATCCTAGAAACACACGATAACTTGATTCCTCCCAAGATTCTTGAAGAAGTAGGTGAACAAGAGACGGTAGAAGAAGATGAATCCTCTCCGAATATTTTTGGACATTTTTTGGATAGCATTTTTCAAGCTAATTTTGAAATAGTGCATCCTTACAATACCAAGAGCAAGACAACAAATAAGCCTTCTTCCGAAATTACGATAACTTTGCCTCAAAAACAGTCTAAATTGATTGAGACTAAACATAATTCAGTAAACCCAAGTTTAGATTATGATTTAATTAAAGATCTAAAAAAGATTAGGGCTAACATTTTTGTTTACAAATTATTAAAATTCCCTTTTCTTTTGCAAAAATTGTTGTAGAATATTGTGGAGAACAACAAAAATAGCAATCCGAACAGCAACAAAGGTGTTCAAAACAGCCCCAAAATTCCTCAGAAGGCCTCCGCCAAAACTACATCCGAGCCTCATGATAAAAGAGACCTTCCTGTAAATAATGTAACAAATGTAGATAAACCAGTTTCAGAGGCTGCGAGTAAAAAACAACAAACTTCAACCATTAATACTCACAAAAATGTCCCTCCATTTTTGTTGGCTTTTGAAATTTTCAATAGGAATATACATAACTATATGGTAGATTCTGGTGCGTCATCTAACGCAATGCCTTGGTCTATCTGTCAAAATATTAATGTCGAAGTTCAACCATCCAACTTGATCAAACTAGTATTAATGTGATAGGAAAATTAAAGAATGTACTTATAAGATTGTCATCTAATCCTAAAGTTCATCAAGTGATTGATATCATTGTTGTAGATATTCCATAATTTTATCGTTTGTTTTTAAGTAGAGCCTGGTCGGAACAATTACATGGCTATTTTGCAATGGATTGGTCTCACTTGTGGCTACCCGAGAATGGAAATCCCAACAAAATCAAGGTAAATCGTGAAAGTTATTTGAAGTTCACGGTGACTGATTTAAATGATCCCAATGAACCATTCACTCCTTCTACCAATTCACCTGAAATGCAGGGGATGGATACTTTTTTCGGCAATTTCACGGCCAAAACTTCTACCATCACTGATCTGGAACAACAATCTGAAGTTATGACATGAACGCAGTTAACAGCCTTCTCTCAGTGTCACATGCACCCGACGAAAATCAAACATGGTCTCTTTACTTTGATGGGTCAAAATCTAAAGAAGGAGTTGGTGCAGGGTGCGTGCTCATTGATCCAGCAGGTAACAAGACTCTGATTGCTTGCTGGTTATAATTCAAATGTACAAACAACACAGTCAAATATGAGGCACTCCTGCAAGGCCTTAGAAAAGCATTAGATCTAAAAATTCAAAATTTGACTGTCTTTGGTGATTCAGAAATCGTGGTTAGACAGGTAAAAAATTCTATCCACTATTTATCTCCGCACCTTAAAAGCTATCAAACTGAGGTATGGAATTTGATGAATAATTTTTCCGCATTTAACATAAATTCTATTCCTAGATTGAATAATTTGGAAGTTGATTTGTTAGCTAACTTTGCTTCAAAAAAATTTCCTGCAGAAGGCTTATCTTCGAATGCATTTTTCGTCGAACTGTTGTTTAGACCGTCCGTCCTAGACAACATCATGATATGGAAGACAATTTCTAGAGCACGATGATCGATGAAAGTACCCATGATGAAAATCTTCGTGACTTTACGGTAATACCAGATCCAAGATCCCCAGAATCTTCATCAGACATTGTAAACTCTATCCCAAAATTTGTGGTTAGATTAGAAAAATTTTATGATCTTCACGACAAGTTCAGAAAATCAGTAAACTGTAAAACAAATAGTTCCTCCTTGACACATGAAAAAGTAAATTTGGGAACTAAAGACAACCCACAGTGCATTAATTTAGGGTTGGGGTGCTCTGAGCAAGAAAAGATAGCATTTATTAAGTTATTTAAGGAATTCAAAGATGTTTTTGCCTGGACATACGACGACCTAAAAACCTTTGATCCTAACATCATACAACACATTATTCCCATGAAACCCCAAACCCAACCTTTTCAACAAAAGTTAAGGAAAATGCACCCAAAACTCGAACCTATGGTCAAGAAGGAATTAAACAAACTCCTGAACACTAAGATAATTTTCCTAGTTAGGCACACAATGGGTCTCTAATCTTGTCCCTGTCAGAAAGAAGAGTGGTGAAATCTGACTATGTGTCGATTTCTAAAATCTTAACTGAGCATCTAATAAAGACAACTACCATGTCCCTCCCATTGAACAGATCCTTCAACAGGTATCTGGTTTTGAAAGATTATCCTTGTTGGATGGTTTTTCAGGATACAACCAAGTCCTTATGTCTCCCTTAGAGCAGCTCAAAACTACTTTTCATACTCCATGGGGCACCTACGCTTATAGAAAAATGCCCTTTGAACTCATAAACACCGGTGCCACTTTTCAGAGAGTGATGAACATCACTTTCCATGGCTTAATCAATCAATCTGTAGTAGTTTACCTAGATGATGTCACTGTCTTCTCAAAAAATAAACAAGTTCATCTAGCCCATTTAAGATATGTTCTACAGTGATGTCGTAAGTATGACATTTCTTTAAATCCTAAAAAATCTATCTTCGCAGTAGAACAAGGTAAGCTCCTCGGATTCATTGTATCGAGTGAAGGGATGATTATCGACCCTAAAAGGACTCAAGTCATTTCGAAACTTCCCCCTCCCTCGTCAAAAAAGTCTATGCAATCTTTCTTAGGTCAAATAAACTTTGTTAGGAGATTCGTCCCCAACTTTTCAGAAATGGTGAGACCATTACAAAACTTAATAAAAAAGGATGTACAGTACCATTGGGGACCTTTAGAAAGCCAGGATTTTGATTCAATAAAAAAGGCCATAATAGATTCTCCTTCTCTAATGAGCCCCGACTTTTCACAAGGCCTCACCCTCTACACATTTTCCTCTGACCGATCTTACGCTGCTATCCTAACTCAAAAGAATGTTGAAAACAACGAGGTCCCAATCGCCTTTATGAGTTCAGCCTTCAAGGGGGAAGAACTTAATTAACCATCAGTAGATCAGCAAGCCTATGTTGTTTTCAAAGCAATAAAGCACTTCCAATCTTATTTGTTGAAATCTAGGACGAAAATCATTGTCCCTTACCCAACTGTCAGAAATTTGTTAGTACAGAAAGAACTAGGCGAAAAAAGGGCAAACTGGGTCACATCCTTACAAGAATATGACATAGAAATTACCCCAGCACAAATTTTAAGAGGCCAAGGTTTATGTAATTTAGTCGCTGATTTAGCTATAGGACAGCAAGAAGAAACTAATATGTTAAATCCAGGACAACACTATCAAAATCAAATCTGTTGTGCGCAAAACCCTATTAGTCCCTGGTATGATGACATAAAATTTTGTCTTACACACGGATCTGCCCCTCATCACCTTGATCCCACAAAAAGGAGAGCACTAAGATTAAAATCTGCTTCTTTTCAACTGATTAATGGTATTTTGTTTCATCAAAATTTTGATGGTGTACTTATGCATTGTCTTGAAAAAGATGAAGCAGAAAAAGTCTTATTGGAATTACATGCAGGGGAAGCTGGTGGGCATTTCGGTGGAGACACCACTGCCCATAAAGTATTAAGAGAAGGTTATTACTGGCCTACCCTTTTTAAAGATGATCATGCTTTATGCTGCAAGTGTGTGATTTGTCAAAAGCCATCCAGACGGATACTGAAACAAGCTTTCCCTTTGCAACCAGTTTCGGTAGACTCCCCTTGGTCTGGATATTATAGGTCCAGTCAATCCACCATCCTCGCAGCGGCATAAATATATCATAACAACCACAAATTACTTCACCAGGTGGTTTGAGGCTGCCCCATTAAAAGCTATAAATACCAACCATGTAATATCCTTCTTGAATTCAAATATTATTACTCGTTTTGGTATCCCTGAATGCCTAGTATTTGACAATACTTCTTATTTTTCGTCTCTTGAAATAAGTGATTTCACTCTAGAAAAAGGAATTAAATTAAAGTACTCTACCAGCTATTACCCCTAAGGCAATGGTTTGGCAGAATCTACTAATAAAAATCTGATCAAAATTATCAAGAGAATGGTCTCCGAAAACCATAAAAAATTGGCATAACGCACTGTTAAATGCAATCTGGGCTGATAGAGTAACCCCTAAAACTGTTGTGGGTAACTCACCTTTCTTTCTTGTTTATGGTAGGGAAAGTGATTCTTCCACCACATGTCCTTCTTCCATCTCTGCAGTTATCACAAAAGGTACAGGAAGGAGATTGTCCCCCCTTGGAAAGTCGAATTAATGCTTTGTTAAAATTAGAAGAAGTGATGGCTCAAGAAAAACAAAAATTGGATCAACATCAACTCATTGTTAAAAACTAGTTTGATTCCAATTCTGCCTCTGATAGAAATTTTGAGGTAGGTGACCTTGTCCTAAAATGGGACAAACCTCACGAGGGAAAAGGAGAGCATACTAAGTTTCAGAAATTGTGGTTGGGGCCATTTTTAATCATTGAGAAACTAGGCCCCAGTTCCTTTCGCTTACAGAACTTAGAGGGACAGCCAGACACCTTTCCGGTGAATGGCCAAGCTCTAAAAAGGTACTTTTCCTGATGACGCTCCCATGCACCCTTTGTAAATATTTTCTGTTTTGTTTGCTGATTGTTTTTCTTTGGTGGGTTGTTTTGATTTTTTCCTTTCTGCTTATCGATCTTTCTTTTGAAACATATATGCCTGCACCATGGGCTAGTTCAGACAAAAAAAATAGAAAAATTTCCCTTCCAAAATGATTGCTAAAAATTGTTTAAACATCAGTTGTGGCATTTCTCTGAAATTGCAACCCTGCTAAAAATGACTTGTTGTTTTAAAAGCGTCTTCCTGATTTCAATCTACAATAGAAGGTGCTCACGATCATCTATAAAAATTATTTTTACGATGTCCCTGTTCTTTAAGAGGACAACTCGATGATGTCTCCCTTTTCTTTAAAGTCAATTTTATTAGTAAATGATTTCCAGATCTTAATGAAAGAGAACTGAAATTTTTTTTCAAGGTTTGTGACATACGTGTTTAAAAAACTAGAATTGTCAGTGTCACCCCGCTCTATTAAATATCTTGCAAAACTAAATAAATCTTCAGAGAGTCATGGGAAGTGCTTGCAAACCTGTCGAGACACTGAACAGGTCTGCTGGCAGCAGGTAAATCCATGCATGACGCCAAGATAACTTCGTCGGGGTACTGAACAGGCCCGCTAGTAGTGAAGCAATGTCAGGTATAAGAAAATTCTCAGATATGGATTCTGTTTTGACCTTAAATGTCCTTCATTCTGATCTAGGATCTCTTGACAGGATACAGATATCGAAGTGGGTTAATTGACATCCTTGTCGAGGCTATGGATGCCTACTGGCAGTAGCGGCCCTGTCAACAGTATTGAAGATTTTAACTTTAGTATCGTGGCTTTCTTTTGTTAAGATTGTCATCAGTTTTCGTCTCTTTAAAAAATAACAGTTGTTGGAGATTGGAATGCATTATAATTATTTACGATGTTCAGACATCTTTTTGGTTGTTTTTGATTCAAATTTTTTTCTGATCATTCTAATCTGAACTCGTTCATTTGGCAGAGATAATTGCTTCTCCCAGCATGTCGCCATTGTTGGCAACAAGTATATAATTACCATTTTTTATAAAGTTGCCTACACAGGGTCTACGAAATTTTACCAATCTTCATAAGAATTTATTCAAACGAAAGTTGTAAATCATTGCATTTTACCTATCATCTGTTCATACAATTGTTTTCATGAATGAAAGCATGAAAACTCGCAACTATCATCTTCGTTCTGTTTTAAATTTTCATTGAAAGCATGTCATTTATGATAGAATTGTGATTTATTTCTATGGACATGTTGCTCTCATTGTTTATGATCGTTTCGATTCTAAGAATGCCTAAGAAACTTATGGTTGTTTGAATGAAAGACCTCCATCAATTGGTATTTGACTTCTTTTTTTTTATTAATTTTGGTTTCATGATTGACCATATTTCTTTCATGGAAACTTTGGCTTTTCAATCCTTGGAAATCACCTATCTTTGCAATTAAATTTGGATGCACACACAATGTGTTAAGGTACTCTGTCCTAGCATGTACCCAATACCAAGGTGGCATATGTAGTATAGGATACCATCACTCCTGAGTATGGTCTTGAGCTTCACGATTTTGCTCCCACGCATTGTGATTAATGCCTCTGCCCACCATTTGTATTGTCACAACATTGTTTTGATGAGGCTCGCGGCTATGGCTCTATGGCTTTTTACCAAACCCTACATGTGATATCTGTGTTGATTCCCTTCCATTCAGCATGGCTCCAGTGGTAAGGGTCAAACCAAATGGCGTCCAAACTCTGCTATCGTATGATAATGCTAGGGAGGATCTGGAGAGGAACGATTGGCGTTTCTTCATCGAAAAATTTAAGGGCTGTAACCTCCAGGTCACTCAAGAGTTTTCCTTAACCTTTGATGGTTGTAGGGAAAAGATTGGTGATGTACAGTTAGAAGTGACAGAAGGGTTTTTAAGCCAAGCCACAGGATTGCCAGCAGCTGGTTAGAAATGGTTCAAGAATGAGAAAGTGGAGGAGGTCCCTTGGACGTTACTATTTACTTCACGCAAAATAGCCAGCTATGATCGAGGTATGATGATTTCATTCTTGAAACATAGATGGCATGATTTACTTGCAGTAGCGAAGCAATTCATCACTTGTGAGGGTCGATTTGGACTGGTTTTCCTATATCATCTCCGCCTCCTTATGAGTTTTATTGGCTTTCCATTGAATATTCCCTACTACTTGCTTAGAATTCTGTATAAAATGGGTAAACGGTTTAGGAAGCAGAGGTTTGATTCAAGTTTATTCCATCATGGTTTAATTAAAATTATCCTCATGCACCAGTTGCAATTACAAAACGATTGTTGGGATGCATTCATTTCACGAAATGGCTTTGGCAACACTGAGCTGGGACAGGTAGATAAACCGGTCATTTTTGAAACCCTTGTGAACCCTACAGCCTCTTCTCCACTGTTTTTGGCCTGTGATATTTCCCCTAATAATGAACCCTTGACCTACATTGATGTCACTCGACAGGACAATCAACTGGGTTCGCATCCAAAGGATAGCACTAAAAATGTTAAAAAACTCACAGGAAAGAAGCAAAGGGCAATATTGATGTTAATTTCAAGAACAAAAGGGTTGGTCGTTTAATTTCTCGATGTGCTAAAAATAAATTGAAACCCTGTTCAGACACAATCAACACGATTGAAGTGAGTGAAGACTCAGATTCAGAAATTGAGAAATTCTTGGCTGAAGAGGACCCTGTGTCATACGGGCTCTACCTTGACCGACCCTATGACTATGTTAGATATCTACCTCCTTGTCTAAAGGATAACCCAGAATTTTCTGGCATCCAACTCTGTGATAAGCCTACCTTTCATGTGGACGATTCTCCGACCCTTAATGTTGTCAGTGCCAATGCACAGTCCCTATAGTCACAGTGCGATGAGTGTTGATCATGGATCAACAGGTACTATATTGATGTTCCTTTGCTACAGTCGCGACTCAAGTCTTTAAGAGAACAAGTCGATAGGTTGAAAAATGAAAATAGCAGACTTGAGTCTATTATCCAAGGGAAGGAGAAATGATTGAAAACTATAGGGAATTTCATTTTCAAGAATGTAGAGGCAGCAACAGCTATCGTAAACTCCAAAATTTCTTGATAAGTTTTGATACCATGATTTGAGGTATGATTTTTTTTAATTTTAGCACGATTTTGTCACTCTTAAGTTAGGATATACGATTTGATTGAATAAATTATTTTTTCTTATAAATATTAGTTTGTTTTGTTTATTGAATAGAATATGATTGTATTTGTTATTATAACTAGCTACAGAATCATAAGATTCTGTAGCCAGTTAGAAAAATTCAAATTGTTTGATTTGACAATTGAAAACATATCTGAAACCTTCTCATTTTTCTTTGTTTTCAAGATGATTAAGGATCCCATGATTTCCAAGAAGATATGAGGCACTGTTGAAGATCTCCTAGCCATATCAACTTTGTGTTTTTAGTAAATAGATTAAGTTGTTGGTAGTTTTTGATATTCAGTGAAATCAGGGTGGTTGCATCCCCCATATTTTTGAAACAAACTTGATCTTATCAACAAGAAACAGTTGTGTTTCCTGAAACCTATATAAACCTATTATTTTGTAAACATTAACCATCTGAGCTTGGGGAAATACTATGGATGTTTCACTACAGACTTGAATGGAATATAATACACGTCACAGCTTGAGCTTTTCTGTATAATGTTTTTATTCAAGTCATGTTTATTTCAATTTGTTACTGGATTATGATTGTTTTTTTCATCGTGGTTTATTATCAGTTGGTATGATTAAAGATTACCTACTGTCCATATTTTCATGTCCCAGATATAACACATAGTAATTGCTCGTTCAATTTGAATTAAGAGATTTATCTCTAGTTTTGATCAAACATTTATACGCAAGTTCTCACAGCAAGAATTATCTTTTGTTCAGAATTTGTCAGAAGAACCACAGTGCTATTGATAGCTTGTAAGGATTTCAGATAAAGAACACCTAGAACAAGAGAAAAATCACTTTCACAAAGTCTTCAAAAACATAGGTTACAAAGAAAAAGAGATTGAGAACGCAATAAGGAAATCCCTAGAAAAAGGAAAAGAAAAAGAAAGTAACAAACCTCAACATAGAAACAACCAAACCTCGAGCCTCACCAACTACCTCCCTTACATCCAAGGAGTCACTGATAAAATTGCAAAAATCCTAAACAAGAAAGAGATTAAGACCTCATTCAGACCACTTAACACCATCAAACAGAAAATGAGATCTGTCAAGGACAAGCTTGACCAACACAATTTCAAAGGAGTTTACAGAATAGATTGCTCATGTGGCAAATGCTACATTGGAGAAACAGGCCGCTCTTTCAACACCAGGATTAAAGAGTATAGTGCTGACATCAAGAACGAACGAACCCGGACCTCAGCACTAACCAAACACTCTCTCACAACTAAGCATCACATACGCCTAGAGAACACCAAAATCTTAGCTAAAGAAGACCATCTCCTTAAAAGACGAATTAGAGAGGCAATCGAAATCATCAAAAATCCCGATAACCTAAATAGAGACAATGGCCTAGAGATTAGCGA
>JZKD02S1620339.1:75310-102141 GCA_000966675.3 Picea glauca
CTGCACCCCACTGGGATGGGGATGTTGGGGAGCATAATGATATTCTGGTCGCGCTGCCCTATCAACACTTTGTTGTCTAGTACTAATGGTTTCATTGATAATGTTTCTCCCCTGAAAGGCTTAGGATTCTTATTAAAACATACAAGCAACATAAGGAGCAGTGGATTTAATGTGTCTTCATAACAAGTTTGCATTACAAATTGAAATCACAGAAAATTTAGAGCATACATTCCTAGTAATAAATATTTAATTTAGTAGGCACTTGGTTTGTCTTGGATACATTATTTAGTAAGCACTTTATTTTTTTTCTTTCTGTAGTTGTTCCATTCTACTGTGTAAATGCCTCCCAGTCTCAGATCTATATCACTTTTCTAGCCCAAAATTCATATGTCCTTCATGTCCCTATCATATGCATTATCTAGAAGGAACACATGTATTTCCTATAGTTTCCTAATGAGCTCCTCAAACAGCTCGAAAAAAAATTTCAACACACCCAAGGGTCTTGACCTATAAGCACTCTGACTGCACCAACTAAGGATGACCGGACTTATTTTCCTAGAAATAAATAGTACTTTTAGGTAATAGAACTTCACTAGGGAGTTATTTGGGCTACTATGGATTATTCCAATAGATCTCATTTCATCAATGAAGTGGTTAATATAAGGAGGCTTAGGATTATTATTAATACATACAAACAACATAAGGAGGAGGGAATTCAATGTGTCTTCATAGCAAGTTTTCATTACAAATTGACATCACAGAAACTTTAGAGCATACCTACCCACTTATAAATCTTTAATTTAGTAGGCACTTTTATTTTAAAATATCTGGAAGTTCATCATCAAATTCATAAGGATACCCTCAAAATAATTGATCTGATATTTTTTGTTCATTGTTTCATTTCCTATTCTTCCTACAGATCTTGATTTCTTAAACCTTTTCTACTAGTCCCATCATAATTAGATTCAAAAGATTCATCATCATCATCATCATCATCATCTACGTTTGAATAAATGTTATTATCTTTTTAGGCCTTCTTCTTGGGCGAGATAACAATGGCCTCTTAAAATTCTACAAGGCCTTTCCTTGATAACCAACTAGATGATCATCATCAAAATTGTAAACTCTCTCACTTTTTTTAGAATTGATAGAAGGTATTTTATCTCTTTTATATGTTGTATTTCTTACTGTATCATTCAAGGTAGAGGAACCAACATATTGATCTTCATCTTTGTTGAAGTCACCAATGTCAATGAAGGCATCCAACCTACTATTGGGTGGCAATGGCCTCCCACCAATTTCCAAACCCCCACCATTGTCCCATGTTTTCCATTTTGGAGTACCATTCTGGTCTTTCCTCCTTTCATTACCATGCTTTATTTTCCAACCAGAAGTATAATTTTGGCCCCTCCTCCTTTCATTACCATGCATGGGTAGGTCATCAAAGTGAAAACAATCATCATCAAATTGACCATCCTTTCTATTTCCTCTATCCCCATTCATTACAGGGACGTACGTAACTCTAAATCTCTATACAGTTTAAAAGATAACAACTTCTACCCCATATGATTTAATATCATCAAAGTCATCATTCCAAGATTTTGAAGTGGTAAGCAAGTCAAAAGGTTGCTCCAATATTATTTCTGGATGCCAAGAATGTTGAGAATTATCAGCCCTTTTCCATCATTACCATGTTCAATACTTCTGGTGTACTCATCTTCACATCACTTGTGGTTGCAGTTATAGGATGTAATATTTATTTGATAACTCAAAAAGTTTCACTTCCAACATTGTACATTTCATATCAATTTGCCTTCAACTCAGAATACAAAATGAAATAATGTTAAGATATTTTCAATAAGCACAGATGGAAAGAAAATATGATAGATTAGTCAAGAAGATCAGTCAATCTCACACAAAAAATCGAAATAATTTCTCAATAAATGAAACTACAACTTGAATCCTACATGGAAAGTCTTACCCTAGGCATTCCCACTCTCCTAGATTTAGCTCTCTTTTTGTATGCTTTGAATCAAATCGTAGGAAGTTGTGATTCTTTGTAAAGTTCATAAAATCACACCTAAAAATCCATTTCAGGACACTAAGAATGATAAATATAGGATGGAATGATGATAAAAAATAGAATTCAATTGTAATTCCAAAGTGGAAGTTGGAACTCCAAAGATAAATGAGTAATAGGAAATAGAAGGGAAGTTAATTTGGACAAATCCAATCCCCTCTCTTCATTTAAATGCCATCATGGCCCATACTCTTTCTTGGTGGAGGTTGGGGCACTTTCTCTTTTGGAGTAGGATTCTTAACAATTATTTTTTGAAGGTTTGGATCAAGTGGTATTGCACTCAATCTTACCATTTATTTTAACAACTTTCGAAAAGATTCCTTCACTGCCTTCCTTTTATGTAAATTGTTTTTTGCAAAATGAATTAAAGGATCCAATCCATAAACCATTAAAATTCACATGACATCTATTTTAGTAGCAGGATCTTCTGAATGTGGAAGTATGTAAGCTACCTCACAATAGCTTCTTAATTTACAAGAGCTACACACCTAAGAAGCATGTCAAGAAACATGCAAGCTTATCATCCACAATGGTGGTATTTGTCACAAAATAGTAGCATAATTTAGTGAATCTCAATAAATGGATCTTACACATACATGTGCTAAGGTGTTAATTAAAAAACTAATAAAAGAATGTAAAAGGATATTTTTTTACTACAAAGCTTGATATAACAAAAGAAAAGTTCATTTATTCATGTTATGTCGATATACTTTATAGATATGGAAGGAGCTAAGTTAGATCATAGGTTTTAAATATGTTTCATGTGGAGATACTATTGAGGAATATTTGATATCCTAGGTCTCAAATCCATCTTGAAAAAAAATTCAAAATGCCATAATTTTTTAGGAAAGAAGAAAAATGGAAAAACCCCCAGGTTCAGAACTAGGAAAGTTGAGATTGTGCCCATTCATAGAGGTTATCATTCCCATCATTATGTGAATGCCAAACATCATATATACTACTAATTTTCTAAGTATATACATCATATCTATGCTCTTGGGAGGGTTCCACCACATCTAACTCTTTAATTTCTTTTACCATATTTTCTTTCTTCAGCCATATGTGTAATTATCTTAAACAAAATAAGGATTTCAGGTACAAACCTAGGAAGTTCTTTAGGTGGAATATTTACACCATACATTCCAATGAATGTGAGAAGGGTCATAAGGGAGTAATCCCTAAGCATATGACTACACTTATTTTCCAAGAAATAAATAGTACTACAATTGATGTTATGCCTACACCCTAGTAATCAGATAAGTATACTCTAACATTTATTGTAGTCTTAAAATTCCCTTTTTCTCTCTAGGAATTGGTTTTGATATTTCATTTCAATTCAATATGAGATAGATGAAAAGAGATGAAAGTAAGATTAACATACCGGTGTCATAATTGAATGCAAAAAATTGAAGATGAGTCAACGACCAGTTTTTTCAAAGAATGAATACCATGCATATGATGAGAGAATAGCCAATGAGAAGAGATCGGATAAATATGCATGTCCTTGTAATGATTGTCTCGATGGGAAGATGAGAAGAAGACAAGTGATTTTTGAACATATGCTGAGATTCGGTCATAGTGGTATAAGCCCTTTCTGTCAAAATATATATCCAAATACGATGCCATTGCAAAGAATGAGAGACGTAGAGGCACCAAACATAGACGAAGAGGAAACAAATGTAGATGACATGCAAAAATATTAGATGAGTTTGATAGAATGATTAATGGGGGTTTCAAGGATGATTGGCACAAATTGATGGAGTATGCTTCAAAACATGTATATGGTACTTGCAAGTTAAGTCATTTGACAACAATCCTTCTAATTCTTAATTTGCAATTAATGCATGGTTGGATAAATGAGCATGTTTATGAGATATTGGAATTGTTACATCACTTGTTACCACCTAAATCCACATTTCCAAAAAAATGGAGTGCATGTAAACCATAAATCACTAAGCTAGGCTTAGGGTATGAGAACATCCACACATGTCTGAATCGTTGTGTATTATTTCACAAAAATCATGCAAGTGAAACTGAATGTTTGAAATGTAAGGAGCCAAGGTATAGACCAGGTGTTATCACTAAAATTTCGTCTGTAAATGGTTACAAGAATTCAGCATCGTCAAACAGTTATGAGGTCACCCATGGTCTCAAATTAACACAAAAGCATTCCCAAAAGGTCAAAAACTATACAACTAGTGCAAAAATTAAAGGGTGCTATGGAGACACAGGGCACACATGCACATGCACAAAATGCAAGATTCATGCACATGTGCATGATGCACGACTGTTTTCACAAAAATCCATGCACCTGAGAAACAACGCATTTATGAGAGTGGTCAGCCTCCCACCCACTTCTGGTTCAGCTTCCAAGTTGATTTGACACTCAAATCTGGACTGGATTTGACTGGGTGGCTGGTCAAAGACCTAGAAATGCCCTAATTAGCCTCTTTACACACTAAAAACTAGTTGGACAATACCTCAAATGAATGCTATAAGAAGGCCATGGATACACTTCATTTTTCAAGGAATTCATAGCAAAGTTATGCTGCCATTATTCTCTTGAGGAATCTTCTATCCTTGCCAAGAGTATACTTGCATCATTGCATTGGGCAATCCATCTCACCCCTTGAGTGGATTAGCAAAGGATTCTTTCACCATTTTCATTTTCATTTTCAAAGTTGTAAGAAGAGATTATTTGTGGGGGTCCAAGGACCCTCCCTTGGAGGAAGAAGGGACTCATAGTCCTCTTTCTTCTCAGTGTTTTTTTTCACTAATATCAGCCTTATCATTGGTGACATGGGTTTCATTGTTTCTTTTGCCCTTATGTCCCTATGTTTATCAATTTATTTGTTGTTTTATTTCTTATTTTAATTCTTAGTTGTTGTTTTATATTTCTTTCTCTAACCCTTTTCCTTGCAGCTGTCCTGCTTAGCAAACCCAAATAAGCTTGCAAGAACCTCTATTTTTCTCACTAAGGTGACGAAAGAGGCGGAACATATTGGTGACTCCACTGGGGAAAGGTATCAATTTCCTACCTCATTTAGGTTTTTCTAGCTCTTCTTTTGGTTTATTTAACTTGCAGGTACATTAACTAGCCTAAGCCGACCTACCAATCATCCAATTCCAAGTTGAATTGGGAAAATTCCATCCGGAATTTTCATTCACGGTCGTGTGTCACCTGTGCGTGGATTTTTCGACCCACAGATGCGCATCATGCGCACATGCGCTTAAGTCACAGTTATGTTCTATGCACCTACACTCATTAGCTCTTTTTGATCTGCACACATGCGCTCTGTGCGCCTCTGTCTCCACTGAGACCCGCACATCTGTGCAAAAAATTCACATTGTAAATTTTTTGAGATTTGGGGAAGGCCTTTAGCCTTCTTATAAGTGATTTTATGCATGTTTTAAGCTGCACCACACTTAGTCCCCTCTTCATATAAAGGGGTTAGTCAAAAGACATAGGCACTTAGAGGGTTAAAATCATTATGTCCTCTTTTTCTTTCATTTTCTCCACGTGGATGGCTTGTTTTGGCTAAAAATATAAGTTGGAAATCATTTAACTTGCATTAGGACTAGAAATTGGATAACAATCGCTTAGTATGCTCTTCTCTCGCACTTCCAAGCAACCTTGAGAATCAGAAACAGATTGTGAAACAATTTCATCTCCCTTAAGAAGATTAAAACCTTTAGGAGAGGACAACAACCCTTCTTGGGACTCCTCTTAGTTTATTTTTTCAAACACATCTTAATATTGTAACGGGAACATACATGCCCACATGTCACAAAGATAGGATAATGCTTGAAATTCACTTTCTTAGATCAAATCACTAGGGAAGTTTAAAGGTTTTGTAACGGGCCCATACATGCCCACATGATCACAATCTAGGATAGTTTCAAAGTTTTTCTTAGATTAAATCACAATAGGGAGTTAAGGGAATAGTAACAGACCCACATGTCCACATGCTAGCTATCTAAGGACTTTTGAATTACGCAAGGTTGTACCAAAGGAACTTATTTAATTAGGTAATCAACACTTGTAAGGACCAAGTGAAGTCCACATGCAGCAAGGTGACACCTAATTCATTAAATCATTGGCACACTTTCACTCATTCACACACAAAAGTCACTTATCACTCGCATAGTTTCTTATTGAAACATGGAGGTCAAAGTAAGTTTCCTCCAAAGGGATTCTGAAACATCCCACCCTTTTCTTGACGAAACTATCCACTCCCATTTAATTTCAACGAGGTTGGCTCACACCCCCAACCTCTCAAAACCAACCATATCTAAAAAAAAATTTAAACTCACTAAGTTTTCCTCCACGGGAGGTGCCAAAAGAATTTTTTTAGTCTAGGTAGGATTTCGGGGATAGGCATCCAAATAACTCTCCGTTATCTGGTTCTCTCATTGTCAAAACAATAGAAGTTTTCAAATAAGGAACTGAAAATCCTCCAAGTCAAGTGTTCCTAACACTATAAGGCAGGGAGATACCCGTGAAGGGTTGAAGGCCAAGGTCCCGTTGTTTTGTGCGTCCCCCCTTGAGGCACCCACCTCTTGAACGGGATCTAGCCCGTGACCCATTTCTTAGGCTGAAAATCTAAATGCCACACTTTGACCGAGGTACCTAGTGACCAAATTTTAGGACATCTACCCAGGTGGAAATTGTGGGCTACAATTGCACCTTGATCAGATTTTGTGTGGCTATTGGGAAATATCTTCATCTCTTTCAGGATATTCCCCCTTTACCCCTCATTATAACCGATTATTTCATCCATCACTAGTTTCTCTTTTGGTGACTTCAGACCCCACTGTTGAGTACTATTGGAAGGTCGAGTGCTATTTGAGAGGAAGGATGTTACGTCTTTTAGGACATGAGAATTTGTTTTCTTTGATTCCCCACATGGAAAAAACCCACTTATCCACATATATGCTTCTTTTTCAAACCGCTTTATGTATGATGCACTTCTAGTTACATTTTTATTTGGATATATATATTGTGTAAAGTTTAAAATTTACAACAAAGGTTCTTGTTTACTTTCTCTCATCACATTTTTCACACATCCACTCAGATAGTCGGACATCATAGGGGACCCACAGAACCCTCATTGTTCCAGACACTTACTACACCTCCATCCTATTTTAGGGGGAGTTCCTAATCTTGCCACCTCATCGGCACCACCTTCACATACTCCTGTAAGTGCTACTGTCTTAGGATCAGCTTTCCTTGGTTCCACATTACTTGAGTCCACTTCCCAAGTCCCTCCATCCACTCGCTCTCCTTTACATAGAAGCGGAGGACTAACTTCCTCTCAAGGGGGAAGTACCAACCCACCTAGCCCCCCTCAAGGGTTAGGTTCACAACAAAACATACAAAAAATGCATATTTATCAGAGTTGAAAAGGCTCTTGTCCATCTGGGACTGAGACTTAACTCTACATTAACAATTGTAGAATGACTAATTAACTTGACTAAAACACTACTGGAGTACAACAATCTATACTTCACACTTGACTTAATCAAAAAGAGTGGTTCTTATCACACATATAAGTCCGGTTATTATGATTTAAACTAAACAAAGTATTGAAATGAATAATTGAAAACTGACACTAGCACTGAAACTAAACTGATGTGTGTGATGGAATGAACTCAAACTGTGGAAGAAACTGATTAGGAGTGAAAGAGCTAATTTCTGCATTGATCATGGCATGCACGCACATTTTTGGAGGCCATTGAAGACAACTGGATGTGCAACATGAAAATCTCCCATAGTGATGTGGTGACCTGACGTCATATAAGCACGTGATTGTGGAAGTTATCAAAGGTAGTTTAGGTCCACACCGCTCCGACCCCCGCAATCCCCCACAAGATGCCACGTACCTCTCCAACAATACCATGGTTTTGATTGCGGGACCGCTCAAGGATGTTAACGTTTGGGATTTTTCTGTCCTCGCAATGAAGTGTGGCCTTCGATTTTGTCACAATCTATGATCCGGGTGACCCTACTACTTTACATCCCCTGCTAAAGTTCTATTTGTCTGCCATATTATAACTCCCCTATCTGATTTAGCGATGGTGCCAATTTAGATGCAAAGTTTGTATAACTCCCGGAGTAGAACAGGCCCCATTGACGTGGAAGGCTCTTAGGACTTTGGGCTTCGGGAGATATTTATTTCTTACCTACTGCAAAGATCAATGTTCCTCATTGATTTGAGATCAATGGTCCACAATTACTTTAGGAGTTCGAGCTTTGGGCCCTTTCAATGCATAGTTCTTACAATCCTCCAGAGTGTTGTATCTCTGAAGTGAGAGATTTGACTCCACGTGTCCTCTTGTTTTGAATGGGAGATATTTACTTTATGAGTTTGGGATTCAGAAGTTTTCAATGCATATTTATTACAATCCTCCAAAGTTACGTATCTCTGAAGTGAGAGATCTGCCTCCATGTGTCTTCTTGTTTTGGATGACCGAGATTCACCTCGGGAGTTCAGGCTTCGGGATTTTTCTTCTTCTTTCTCATGCAATCCTCTAAAGTGTCATATTTCTGAAGAGTTATATCTTCTTGCATGTGGCCTATTGATTTGGATGGTTGAGATTTACTTCAGAAATTCGGGTATTTCTTGCTCTAGTGCTTCACTCTGCAAACCTTCCAGAGTGTTAAGTCTCCAAAGTGAGAGATCTAGCACCACTTGTCCTCATTGATGGACAGTCTAGATGAACTCCAGCCTTCATGTGTCCCTTTCTCACTCAACTTCTGCTTATTTCCTCCCAAAGTATGAGATCGCCTAACACGTGTCCCTTTCTTTAATATCAGCGACCACAAGTAATTGTGGAGACTCAACTTGCTCACTCTTTAATTTCCTTCCCGATCTCCAAAAAGAGAACATGATCGTCCATAGTGGGATCAATATCCACCATTGATTTGTTGATCTAGAAAGATCAACAATCCTGAGTGATTGTGGGCTCACAACTTGCAGAAACTTTAATTTCCTTCCTGATCCCCACAATGCGAAGATGCTCATTCGTAGAAGGATCTATATGCACCGTTGATATGTTGATCTAGCAAGTTCAATGATCCTAAGCAATTGCGGTCTCACAACTTGTAGAAACTTTAATTTTCTTCTTGATCCCCTTAATGCCTCCCCACCGTCAATCTCTCTCCAATGAGATCTTATGGTCGTGACTTAATATTTGCTTGATCTGACTGCTGAAAATTGAACCCATTTGTTTTCTTGTATTTCAAGCCCAAAATGGACCGCTCTAAATGATGCATTTTCACTCACGGATTCTTATTGTGCATACAAAGGAATTGGTGGACCTGGATGTATCCTGCACACAGGGAAGGATTGGTGGGCCTGCTTCATGTTCAATTAGTGGAAAACATGATGACAAGTATTTCAAACTCAAACCATACATGCAATTATCTTTCAAGGAAAACATAAATAATTCAATGCAAAGAATCATTCAAACAATCCAATAAGGAAAACCAAGTCATTAAACATATAGGAAACCGACTTTATTAACTAGAAGAGGAAGAATCTGATGAAGGCATAGGGAAAAGCGAGAGGAGAGGCAGGGGTGCATACCTAGGTCAAAACATTGGCTCCAACCTAGGATAGCACTTCCCTGCAAGGTGATAATAACAATAGATCAATGCCTTTGAATTTAATAACTCCCCCCCCACCTCCCTTTAATTACCTTTGTTCTATCTTCTAGCCATGCATCTCTGAAAATTAACGTTGAACCTAACACCAGTGCCTTTGTTGGGCTATGGAGTCTTTATTGAAAATTGAAACTGCAACTAAACCCCAGTGCCTTTGTTGGGCTATGGAGTCTCTTATTCAAACAAGGAACTGAAAACCAACACACTGAAAAAAATCTGTGAACTAAAAATTAAATGCTCAAACTATGAGATTATTCTCCTACTACCTACTCTATTCAGTTGAAAATGAACTCAATCATGTGTAATTCCATTTCCAATGAAATGAAGAGAACATTTGACTGAGAACCATAACCCCGTGTATGTCACTGTTTAAAATAATCCAAATAGGGTATAGCAAATACGACAAAAGGTTAGCAGTCATCTGGTACTTATGGTTGCAAATGATGATCATGCCAAAACTTGCAGCCTTTGGGATTTTGGAAAAATAAGAATCCATCCAACTTGTTATTGGATCTTGAAACTCATGGAAAGCCTCCAACTGGTTGAGAAGAAAAACTTTATGTTGTATGAGATCTTCATTATTGATAAGATTATACTCTTCATGTTCTCCTTGAAATAAATCACTAAGATCATATGCTTCACAACCATTAAGGGAAACAAAACACTCTTGATACTACTCATCTAGTTGTTCGAACTAAGAGAGTATGTCTTCTATATGACTGGATTTTTCTTGTTCTTGTTCCAGAAGGTCATTTTCAGACTTATAGATTTCTCGTTGCTCAACAATTTTTCGGGAATGCAGATCCATATCTATTATAAAAGAAGATTTGAAATGTGGATTTGGTATCTCCTCTTCATAACTAACAAATGGAGTTTGTTCAACTTCAAATATATCACAAATAGTTGCTAAATCTTCATGAAAATTTTGAGCAATAAATCGATCACATTCATGACTATCGTTAGTTGCATCAGGAACACAAAGATGGAAAAAATTCTACTGGAAATCTAGACTAACTAAGGATTTAACATCAACATTTATTTCCTTCTCATCATCATTTTTAGTTTTAAAAGAATGTTGAAATTCATCATGTTGTATAACAAAATTGGAAGAAGATACAAATGATAATGAATCTTCTTTCTCTTCCTCAACATTATCTTCCCTTTCATCTATACTACTAGAAGAAATAATAATGGACTCTTGAATATAAGATTGAAATTCTTCACAACAATTTTCACAAAGTAAATCAGCTAGAAAAAACCTTTTACAATGATCATTGAATGCAGCATGGAACTGTTCCAGAGAGGAGATGCTAGAAGAGGGAAAGGATCAATACCATTCGCGAGCATCTCCCTCTAAAGAGTACATGAAAATATTCATTAAAACATCCTCATGATGTATATCCAACTGATGCATGACTTCATGGAAATCAAGCAAATGATCGATAGGATTATCGTCTTTATTTTCCCTAAATCTGGGCAAGTAGTCACCCCATTCATTTATAGTAGGAACAATATTTGGAAAACTAGGAACAATAGAGAAATTAAAAGGAGAAAACCTTCGATCCAAGATGGCTTCCATCTGAAAATATGACTTCTTAAAATTGTGGAGTCACCACTGGATTCGTTAACCATGGAGTCGCCAGGTGAATGATCTATATTCTAAAAGCGTTTGGTCTTTGTTCACCATCAAAGATCATATCTAATCGTTGTTGTTCTCCCAAGGAAAGGTATTTTTTTACACCATTCTCCGAAATCAGCGCCAGAAGATGTTGGCCCTAAAGTCTGCACCTGACTGCTAAAGGGCAAAGCTAGGCAACCTCAAGTTTTGGGATGATTATTCTTTTGATAAAAAAAAATTTGGGGTCTTTTAGATGGTTGGTTTTACCAAGACAGGAGCATGGTTGGTTTGGAAAAATGATATGGATGGGGTTCCTCCTTGGCTGGTAGTGACAAATGAAATAATAGAATACAAAGGGAAACAACAAATTACTCAATGAATAATTCGCTGCAAGAATTTCAACACTTAAAATATCATTTCAAGACATTAAACATGTATCAAAAACATAGTTTCTCCCACAGGTTGCAATAAAAACAAATCTTCACCAAGAATTAGCTTTTTTCACAGGTTGCATATCAATAAAGACAAGTTATACAATAGTTGAGGGAAATGAAATGTAATTTGCACAAATCAAAATTGCATTCAAGACAAGATAAAAACACATGAAGATTTGAACAAAACATTGTAATCAAGAGTATAGTCACCAGGTAGAGAGATTTAATTTATCCATAGAACGGGTCCAACTAGTCTGATGTATTGCTATCCTTTCCCAAAAATTCAACACCCCAAAACATAGAGAAACTGCATATTTATCAGAGTTGCAAAGGCTCTCGTCCATCTGGGACTGAGACTTAACTCTACATTAACAATTGTAGAATGACTAATTAAATTGACTAAATCATTGTTGGAGTACATCAATGTACACTTCTCACTTGACTTAATAAAAAAGAGTGGTTCTTATCACACACAGAAGACCACTTATTATGATTTAAACTAAATAGAGTCTTGAACTAAATAATTGAAAATTGACACTAACGATGAAATTGGACTGATGTGTGCACTAGAATGAACTGAGACTATGGCAGAAACTGATTAGGAGTGACAGAGTTGAGTTCTACATTGATCATGGCATGCACACACATTGTTGGAGGCCACTGAAGACAAGTGGATGTGAAACGTGAAAATCTCCCACAGTGACATGGTGATCTGACGTCATATAAGCATGTGATTGTGGAAGTTGTCAAAGGTGATTTGGGTCCACACCGCTCCAACCCCCGCAATCCCCTAAAATCTACGACGTACCTCTCCAACAATACCATGGTTTCGATTGTGGGACCGCTCAAGGATGTTAACATTTGGGCATTTTATTTCCCCGCAATGAAGTGTGGTCATCGATCTTATCACGATCTATGATCTAGGTGACCCTGCTACTTTAGCACCCTTGCTAAAGTTCTATCTTCCAGCCAGATTATAACTCTCCTATCTGATTTATCAATGGCACCAATTTAGATGCAAAGTTTGTATAAATCTCAGAGTAGTACGGGCCCATTGACATGACAGGCTATCGGGACTTCAGGACTTCAGGATTTGTGAGATATTCCTTTCTTACCTACTGCAAAGATCAACGATCCTCGTTGATTTGAGATCAATGGTCCACAATTACTTCAGGAGTTTTGGATTTGGGCCCTTTCAATGCATAGTTCTTACAATTATTGAGAGTGTCGTATCTCTTAAGTGAGAGATCTACCTCCATGTGTTATATTGTTTTGGATGACCAAGATTCACTTTGGGAGTTTGGGCTTCAAGAGTTTTCAATGCATATTTCTTACAATCCTCTATAATTTCATATCTCAGAAGTGAGAGATCTTCCTCCACGTGTTTTCTTTTTTTGGACGACCGAGATTCACTTTGAGAGTTTGGGCTTTGGGAGTTTTCTTCTACTTGCTTGTGCAATCCTCCAAAGTGTCGTATTTCCAAAGTGTTATATCTTCCTACATGCGACCTCTTGATTTGGACGGCCAAGATTTACTTTAGAACTTCAGGTAATTCTTACTCTAGTGCTTCACTCCACAAACCTTCAAGAGTGCTAAGTCTCCAAAGTGAGATATCTAGCACCGCATGTCCTCGTTGATGGATGGTCTAGTTAAAATCTGGCCTTCAGGATTCCCTTTCTCACTCAGCTTCTTCTTATTTCTTCCCAAAGTATGAGATCACCTGACACGTGTCCCTTGCTCGAATATCAACGACCACGAGTGATTACAGAGACTCAACTCGCTCACTCTTTAATTTCCTTCCCGATCTCCACAAAGAGAAGATGCTCGTCCGTAGTAGGATCAATATCCACCATTGATTTTTTGATCTACAAAGATCAACGATCCTGAGCAATTATGGGCTCACAACTTGCACAAAATTTAATTTATTTTCCCATCCTTGCAATGCGAAAATGCTCATTCGTAGAGGGATCAATATGCATCGTTGATTTGTTGATCTAGCAAGATCAACAATCCTGAGCGATTGCGGGCTCACAACTTGCAGAAAATTTAATTTTCTTCCCGATCCCTGCAATACCTCCCCACCATTGATCTCTCTCCAATGAGATCTGATGGTTGTGACTTAATCTTTGCTTGATCTGATGGCTGAAAATTGATCCCATTTTTTTTCTTGTATTTCAAGCCTGAAATGGACTGCTCCGAATGATGCATTTTTTCTCACAGTTGCTTACTGTGCATAAAAAGGAATTGGAGGACCTGGATGTCTCATGTGCACAGTAAGGGATTGGTGGGCCTGCTGCATGTTCAATTAGTGGAAAACATGATGACAAGTATTTCAAACTCAAACTAGACATGCAATTATCCTTCAAGGAAAACATAAATAATTCAGTGCAAAGAATCATTCAAACTATCCAATAAGGAAAACCAAATCATTGAACAGATGGGAAACCGACTTTATCAACTAGAAGAGGAAGAATCCGATGAAGGCATAGGGAAATGAGAGAGGATAGGTAGGGGTGAAGACCTAGGTTACAACAATTCTTATACTCAACTACACACATGTTGACCCATCACAACATATTCCTACTCTTCAAACTGATCAAATTTGTTCATTGGTCTTCTCTATCCTCAATACATCCTCGAGTATGTATATCATTGCTTGGAATATTCTATACAATCATGAAAATCTACCTAAAAATTGTGCCAATTATATTCTTTGTAATTCTTAGTTGACACCTACATGGGAATTGTTTTTGGAAGTTTCTCCTCCAACAATCAAACTGTCACAAGAAATTATGCACTATTTTCATCAAACCACTCTAAAAATTCCTTCCCAAAAATCTAAAAACACTTTATATTTCTCGAAAGATAGTTCTCTAATCTGTAGAGATACTACTTAGACTCCCCCTCTTCAATATTCATATTTACTGGGATTCTCCAGGTCGGATGGATAAAAATGGTGGAGGAATCCACCCTAATGCGGAGTAATCTTCCTCTTCATCTATGGAATCACCATCTTCCTTAATTATGACATATTCCTCTTTACCTATAGATTCATCATGATCTTGTACTATTGTAAATCCTGAGAGAATGATTTCTATAAGTATTTCATTCACCTTCTCTTCATTCACCTATTTTTCTTGTTCTTACTTTTTTTTCCAAACCTTCTTATATATGATATCAATTTTTTATTTCATGGAAGTATCCATCATGCTTTTACAATCACAAGTTATGTCTCCTTAGTTATGGAATTTGTAACATTTAATATTGTATGGAGCCACATAAACATTTCTTACTTGGTCATTTCTCCCATAAGATCTGCAATCTACATCTTTATGTCCAAATTTATTACATGTAAAACAATAACCATAAAAGAAACTTTGAAACCTGGGAGTGAATGATCTTCTTTGTGATGTAGTCTTTTTGAATTCATGCCTTGGCTGATCACGATATTCACTTCCGTTGCTTCCTTCACAATCATTGAAGCTTCTTTGATACCTGAAAGTGGAGGGTCTTCTTTGATACTTGTCTCTTTTGTAATCTTCTTCTTGAGTTTTCTCCATTTCAAGAATGTTCTTCTTTGAGCACTCACATTCTTCCTTCTTGATAGGGCCTATGATGATTTCCACATAACTCTTAGCCTTCTCTTCATTATTCATTTCTAGTAACTTGTAACATTTCTCTTCAACTTCCTCTACTAATGGTGTGGAGATTCCCCTCTCTTCAATGTTCTTTCTAAGCTTGACAACTTTAACTCTTAATGTGACAACTTCTTCAAGCTTCTCACAATCTTCTTCTTTCTTCATCATCTAGATCTTCATTACTTATTCCATTCTATTTGATTCTTCAAGTTGGGTCTTCAAGGTGATGATTTCTTCTTCAATTATTCTTTCTTGTTGACTAAACTCTGCTTCAATATTGTTTAAGTCATTATATATTTCCTTAAGATGACTTGTCAAAATTTATTCTCTTCTCTGATTCCTTCCTTTGTGATACTATTTTGGCTTCCAAACACTATTTTTTTTCAACTGATCTTTGAGAGTTTCTTCAATCACTTTGGCTTCATCCAGCTGAGATTTTTTATTCATGACAACCTTCCTAACTTCTCCAAAACCTTCCTTTAGCCTGATCAATTCTTCCTTGAGGGACATGGTTTCCCTTATTTAATTATTTAGCTCACTTAGAGCACTGATTAGTTCGGCCTCAAAATCCAGTACGCCTACTTCACAGTATTCTTTTTCTTAATATGCTTGACATGACGAGCATGTTTCTTTGCATTATGTTTCAATATCTCATTTATTCTGATTACCATGTTCTAGCTCTACAATAAGAGGATATTCCTTAAAATAGAGATTATGTAGCTTATCCCAAAGTTCTTTATATGATGAGCATTTTCCCACTTTGTCTTTTACCGGATTAGGTAATCCTTCCAAGATGAAATCCATTGTTATTTCGTTATTTCTCTTCAATTCCTTCTTAGCTGCAATCTTTGGTTTCTTTGAAGTGATGTATCCTGTAACAAGTGATTTCCAAACATCATACCCCTGTGTCTGTAAAAATACTTTCATTCTTGTTCTCCATATCTCATATTTCAGACCGTTCTCACCATAAAATATTGGTGTTCCATTTTCTATGCACTTCATGAATACTGATGTTCCATTATATTTGTAATCCATGATCTACCTTCCAATGGTTAGACTATTTCTCAAAGGACCTTCTTTGATTCCAATTGTTGGAATATTCACCAATAATGAGAGGGGGTGTGAATCGATATTGAGCACTTTTTACCATTGCTTAATCATAACATGTGAACATTAACTTAATTATCAGTAGTTTATCATTTTCATTCAATTATCATAAGTAGTATTAATCAACAGTGCATAACAAATAACCACAGATACACAGTACACCAAAATTTATGTGAAAAAACAAATGGGAGAAAACCACTAAATTATTTATTATATATCATAGATCAAATTCATAGGAAGAACCAACTTCCAAATTATCTAGCACCAACTAGAAAGAGGATCCAATCCCCTATTTACTGACTCCAACCTAAAGGAAGATACAACTCCCTAAATTCTCTAAGTACAACTAGAAGGAGGCTCCAACGCCTTATTTTACAGGCTCCAACCTAAAGGAAGCTTCAAATACCTATGTTCTCTAGATCCAACGAGAAGGAGGATATGAACCCCTTATTTACAGTCTCCAACTTGAAGGAATCTACAACTCCATGTGTTCTCCGACACCAACCAGAAGGAGGCTACAACCCCCTTTCCTTGCCTTGTCCTTCCTTCCTAAAATATAGGTGTATATTCAACCTATCACTACCACTAATAATGTCACGACCACTATCATTGATACATCAACCTACCACTATCATTGTCACATCAACCTGTCACTATCACTATGATCCAGGTGGATATTGGTGGCCACCCACCTGTTCCAAATTCCAACTGGCTCATCTTAATAGTCTTCAGTTCAACACATTTCTGTATAATGGGGACATTTATTTATAATTGTGGATTTTGAAATTATGGGGCTATCCTAAATCCCTAAACAAATTCCAGGCGGATATTGGTGGTCTCCCACCTATTCCAACTGGCTTATTTTGGAATGTTTCATGTCAGTACATCTTTTTGTACTTCCAAGGCCGTTTTGGGGCTCTAAACAATGTTTTCTTGGATTTCCATAGTCAAATTGTAGACATAGTCAAATATTGATGGCATAATACGTATTTTGCAAAACGACCTTTCCAATGGGCTATCACATGCCTAAAATGGAGATCGTATTCAAAAGTTACAACCCCAGGAAGTTAATGTACTAATTTAAGGATTGCAATACATCAGATTAGTTGGACCCATTCTATGGTTGAATAAAATCTTGATGACACTGTTTCATTCAAATGTTTGTGTTTTTATCTTATATTGAATGCAGTTTTGATTTGTGCAAAGTACATTTCATTTCCTTCAGCTATTGTATTACTTGAATTTATTGATATGCAACCTGTGAAAACAGTTAATGCGTGGTGAAGGTTTGTTTTTATTGCAACTTGTGGGATAAATTGTGTTTTTGATACATGTTTAATTTCCTTAAATAATATTTAAATCATTGACCTTCTTGCACTGAATTATTCATTGAGTATTTTGTTGTTTCCCTTTGTCTTCCATTATTTCACTCGTTTGTCATTAGTGTGCCACCAGCCAAGGAGGAACCTCATCCATATCATTTTTCAAACCTAACCATGCTCATGTCTTGGTAAAACCAACCATCTAACTGACCCAAAAAACCTAATTATCAAAAGAATAATCATCCCAAAACTTGAGGTGGCCTAGCTTTTCCCTTTAGCAGTCAGGTGCTGACTTTAGGGCCAACAATAATCATTGGAAATTTTATGCCATATGGATAGAGATGGATTCATGATATATTTGGAAATTCTAGATAGATATATGATAATAGATGAAAGCATATTGACAGGTGGAATTAGTCAGTCACAAAAAGACAAGTGGTGAAAAGAACAGAATCCATCAACATAAGTTATATCATCAAAGGGAAATTATTTAATGATGTGGTCATTGATGTCTAAGAAGTAAACATGACAAGACTTAAATATTTGAAGTTAAGAAACTTTGAATTCTTTTTATATATGTCATTGAATTACAAGAGGAAGCACCAGAGGAGAGGAAAGGAAGAAAGTACAAGAAGCCCCACATTGATGTACATGACATCTTGTAGAGAATTCAAGGAGAGAGAAATCATCAGAGAAAGAGATCGACCAGAAGCACGAAGACAGGGGGAGACATACCGACAGGGGGATTTACCCTTTTCCCATGATTTCAAAGAGGGGAGAAAGAGAAATATCATAAGCATGAAGACATGGGGAGTATCCCCAAGGGGAGATACCCTTTTCCATTGATGTCAAAGGGGGAGAGAAACATCATAAGAGATGGATGAGGAGTGATGGTCATAGGGGGAGTATGAGTATTGGAGTATGAATGTTGCCATCAATTCCAAAGGGGGAGAATGTTGGAAAATTGGTTTCCATTGATGTCAACCCTTGGAGAAGTATGGAAGTCCTAGAGGTGTGGTCATGAAGCCTGAAGTTGTTTCAGGAAAAAGAGGATGAAGGAAAGTGAAAATCCATGTAAAAAACTCATAGATGGATAGTACTTGTCATTCTGTGTCCAACGGTAGGTGGTATGCCATGTAGTTTCTGATGGTTAAGGAGATATTCCCTCTTGAAGATGGAATCCCAAACGAATGTTTAAGAATCACCTAAATTATTTCAAAAATAATTTACAAGTCATTGATTAAGAGTAAAACATTTATAAAAAGAAAATGCAGGTCGTCCCTAAATATAAGGAAATAAATTACTTAGAAAAAGTATAAATACACAACAAGAAGCCTCTAATTTTCACACATAAAAGTTCATTGAATATCTATCAAGTGAGTAAGTGATATATTGGCTAATCTGAGATGATGAACCTGAGGTAGCGAAGGGGTGTGAAGGTGAAAGTATCATAATTTTAGAGGAGAGCGAAGGGTTTTTGAAAACCATAATTTAGCTAACCCCCATAGGTCAGGCTACAAGTGTCTTGTGAGGCACCCCCATGGGTTGTACGACACTCATCCTGTGAGGCCCCACCAAATGATTGGTCTCTTTCCAGTGAGGCTAAGGTAAATTCAATAAAGATTTTATCTTGTGTTTGTTGTAGATGATGTGCTCCAGGTTGGTCTGTTATTCTATGATGATATGCACCATGCCTTCTTCATGAAGTAAATATATGCTTTTATGTGTTATTAAGGCTCATATCATGGATAGTTTGGCACATGATTAAGGAATGTATTGGAGGCCTCTTGGGTACATTGGTGCATATGATTCAGGTACATACATGCTTGAGATATATCCTTGGTACATTGTGTATGGTTTTTATGGTTAATTTTTAAAGGAACATATTTGTGATGGTGGCACATGTGTGAGGCATTTACTTGGTATATGTTCTTGGTTGTTATGGAATATGTATGAGGCACATTATTTGGTACTTGGTTGAAGCTCATCATTGATGTTATGGTACTTGATATTGGCATATATTGTGGTACATGATATATGGCATGCTTGAGACATATCATGAGTGATATGGTATATGGTTGAGGCACATCTCATAGTACATGGTTTATGACATATCTTTTGGTTTGAGGAGCATCTTAGATATTGGGAACATGGTTTGAGATATACTTTGGTATATGTATGACGCATATTTTGGTACATGGTTGATGCATGTTATGGTACAAGTCTTGGTACATGGTTGATATGGTACATGTTTTGGTGCATGGTTGTTGCATGATATGGTATAGGTTTTGGTACATGGTTGATGCATGATATGGCACATGTTTTGGTACATGGTTGATGCATATCATTGATATTTTGGTACATGGTTGACACACATATCTTGATGGTGATATGATACATGTTGAGAAACTTCTTGGTGATCATGGCATATGCTTGGTACATATTTGGCACATGCTTAAAGGAATGTTTTGTGATGTAGGAGCATCTCTCCACGTCAGCCAACTAGCCAACCATCCACGTCAGCGAATTCGAATCACGTGAGAAGAGAGGCTCAGTCCTCATTTGAAATCTGAATTCAATGTAATTTAATGCTTAAGCTGGTGAGTTGTGAAGCCGTGCCTTTGCACAAGATGTACATAAGAAGGCCTTTAATGTTTGTAAGGTTGAGATCTAGATCCAGATAGTGGACTAGATAGCCCATTCAATGTAATTGAATAGGGTAGGTAGATTGGAGGGAAGAGCTCTAAGAGCCCCCTCAGGTAAAAGATATTTTTAGTATCTCATTTTGTAAGTAGTTGTAGAGTTGATAGAGCAAGAGAGAGCTCGAGAACACCCTTGTACAAACAGGCATTTGCCATTTTTAATACAAACAAAAGCAATTTTTCCTGCATGTATTTTTGTGTTATGTGAATGTATGTGAGTGTTCTTATATGTTGTAGATGTATATTGTAGGTTTGCATTTGTAGGAGTTGGTCCGATTTTAGGGTTGAAGGTCTTTGAGGCTTCACACTAGGAGGGTGTGACAAAACACTATGGGTTCTGATAACCATGCACGGAGGATGCACTTCTGAATTTCGCAGGTTCAGACAAAGACGTGTTGCGGCAAAAGAACTGGAATCAACAACTCAGAGAAAGACCTGTGAGGTTACTGAATACCTCAGGAGGAAAGGTTGTGTATGAGGGACACAATTGCAGAAAGAAACTCTGAGGAGTTCTGTGAAGCTCTACCAAGTGGTCATTGAGCATATGCACAATGGTGCATCGAGGAAGAACTATGCTGTGAGTTCTTAAGGAAAACCAGAATCACTGAGGATTCTGAGGGGATCTACCAAGTGGGCATTGAGCAGGTGCAAGGAGTGCACAGGGGAAGAAATCTACTGTGAGTTCAGAAGAATCAGAAGCTCTGAGGAGTTCTGTGAAGCTCTGTCAGGTGGGCATTGAGCGAGTGCATAGGTGCATAGGAGGACAAAACTGCTGAATGTTCTGGGAGAAGATACTCTACCAGGTGGGCATTAGAGTAAGTGTGTAGACAGGAACAGGAGAAGAGAACTCTTTGAGTTCTAGAATTTGGAGGAAGAATCCACTAAGGGATCTTCACAGGGTTGCTGAACACCCTGCAGACTCAGCAAGAGGTTGCTTGAGTAGAAGGATAACTAGGAGGGCATCCAAAAATTCTCCATTTACAAGAGAAGGGAAGAAAGACAAAAATCCCTTAGGGGTCTGAGTGATTGAGAGGCTTAGGAGAGACAACACTGTGGGTGCGTGAAGACTCTGTAGGAGTGCAGATGTCGGAATCCTTCAAGGATTCGAAAGGAACAAGCTCAGGAGGAACAATGCCATCGAAGAGCGTAGGCGAGGACTCAGATTGTGGAGTTCACAGAGAAAGAAGAAAAAGGGTTGAGGCCTTTTGGGATCTTTTGGAATTCTTCCAAGTGCAGAAAGACAGTGTGCAAGCTCAGGAGGGAGAGCACAGTAGCCATCAGATCGGCAGGAGAAAATAGATCTGGACCGTTGGTTTTCACGTCCAGGGAGTAGCGGGAGGAGCGCACCGGAAGAACGGATATTGACTGTTGGATCTTGATCCAGAGACCCGACAACCGTCGGATTTGTCAAGAGTTGCATGGGGGTTAGACCTTCATGAGAAGTAGAGGAGAAATACTGAAAGGAGGGTTGGCTCATCGGGGTTTCACATATCGGGATATCAGAGATCTCAAAGACAGGAGATCGGGGATTTCCATGGGAAAAGTCCCAGGAATGATCTGAGCAGTCCAGTTGTGGAGACGTGTGGCGGAGATCGAGCGCTCGTCGGTACTTTGGCGCATCGGAGTTCGACATTTCACGAGCCTTGAAGAAAAGGTGTCTAGTACATCAGAAGTCATGAAATCGTGAGAGACGATCAGGACCGTCCGTCATAGAAGGACGTGTGGCAGTGATTGAAGCCTCCAGGAAAGGTCCCGTTAAGAAAGTCGTCAATTGAGAAATCAGGAATCAGGATATCGGGGATCCCATGGACAAGTGGTTTATGCACTTCGAAATTGTGAAGTCTGAAACCCTGAAAGGGTGGAAAGCTCCATTCTGGGGGCCAGTTGTCATCATATCAGCATATCAGGATTCGACGGATCGCGAATCCTAAGGACGAGTGCATTTCGGCACTTGAAAGTTTGAAACCCCAATGAGAGTAGGGCTTTGGTATTATAAGAAGCGGTTTCATGGACCAGGGCATAGTCAGGATGGGATAAGGCTGGAAGGGAGCACATCAGTGAATCATAGTTCGGGAGTTCGAGAGCACAGGAACTCTCAACATCAGAAAAGACGAAACCCCGAAACCTGAAATTGAGTCGGGAGAAGTTCACAGGCGCATGCAGAGGCCGTGACAGGGAAATGTGAAGGACCTGTGGATCGGGTTGTCAAGAGAGATTCTAGCAGGGAATCGAATGAGCTAATTCAGCTCAAAGGGGAATTTGAACGATCCTGTGAGCAGGGGGCACACGAGGTGGTGGTTGTGTTTTTTTTTTTTTCCTGCATCATTTTGGTTGTTTTTGGGAAATTTGGTTAAGAGATGTTCTTGGTATATTATATATGTGAGTGAATTTGGTTCCATTGATGTTGAGTATCAGTGACGATGATGGTATATCAATGACAAATTGATAGTGATAGGTAGATGTAATAGTGACAATGACAGGTTGATGTGACAATGATAGTGACAAGTTGATGTGACAACGATAGTGACAGTGGTAGTTACAGTATCAGTGGTAGTGATAGGTTGAGTCTACACTTATATTTCAGGAAGCAAGGACATGGAAAGGAAAGGGGGTTGTATCCTCCTTCCGGTTGGTGTCGAAGAACACAAGTATTTGGAGCTTCCTTCAGGATGGAGCCTGTAAATAAGGGGGTATTAACTTCCTTCTGGTTGGAACCAGAGAACATAGGGAACTGAATCTTCCTTTAGGTTGGAGCCTCCTTCTAGTTGTATCTAGATAATTTAGGGAGTTGTAGCTTCCTTTAGGTTGGAGCCTGCAAGTAGGGGGTTGGAGCATCCTTCCAATTGGTGCTGGAGAATTTGGACGTTGGCGCTTCCTATGAATGTAATCTTTGATATATATAAGAAATCATTTCATGGTTTTCTCCCATTTGGGTTTCCACATAAATTCTAGTGTACTATGTATCTGTGGTTATTTGTTATGCATTGTTGATTGATAATGCTTATGATATATTGATTGCAAATGATATACTATTGATAATGTTAATGTTCACATGTTCTGATTAAGAAATGGTAAAAAGTGCTCAATATTGATTCACCCCCCTCTCAGTATTGGTGTATATTCCAACAAGGGGATCATGAAGAAGGGGTAACAAACCCTTCTCAGGGGATGGTATTCATTCTATGAGGTATATAGTGGAAGGGTCAACTAATATTTCCTTAAGAAATTTTTATGCATAATGAGGATCCTAGACAAGGGAAACAACCACTTCCTCTAATATAGTATTATCATGGAGGGGAAGCATGGAGAATGGTCAGATGACCCTTCCTAATAGATGGTATTTCTATCACGAGGTATTGAATTGAAGGGTTGAATGATCCTTCTTCAAGAAAAGTTATTATAGAAGGGGGATCTTGGGGAAGTGTAAGATAATGATTTCTTCAATATAGTATTCTCATGGAGGGGGATAACATAGAAGCGTCAATAGAACCTTCCTCAATCATTGTATTTCCATCATTGGTATTCATTGGCAGGGTCAGTCGACCATCCTTCAAGAACATTATTCTCAAGGAGGAGGAGCATGGAAAATGATTGGATGACCCTTCTTGAGGGATGGTATTGTGTCATGCTATATATAGTGGAATGTCTTAATAAGCCTTCTCAAGAAATGTTTTCTCATAAGGGGGATCTCATGGAAGTGCCAGTTGAATTTTACTCCAACATAGTATTCTCATGGAGATGAGAACCAAGAAGGGTTAGTACACCTTTCTCAATAATCATATTCACATCATAGGGATTCCATTTTAAGGGTAATTTTATCCTTATTAAAAACATAGTATTCTCATGGAGGTGGATCATGTAGAACAATTAGTTGACATGCTCTAATGGGTGGTATTCATGTCAAGGGATATCAAGTGGAACGGTCGACCAAACCTTCCTCAAGCATAATATTCTCATGGAGGGAGAGCATGGAAAATGTTCATATGACCCTTTTTGAGAGATATTATTCATGTCACGGGGTATCCACCCTTGTTACAAGATAATATATCTGTGAAGGAAGTGCATGGAAAAAACTATGTTGATCATTTATTGATCATAATATTCTCATCTAAGTTGTCATGGGGAAGGGTCAATGGAACCTTCCTTCGACATAATAATACTATGAAGGAGATCAGAAGGAAGATTTGACCAACACTTTTTCTTGGATTGTTCCTTCTCAAACCATATAATTTTCAATTATATATTATGACATTTCATTTAAGTTATATATCAAATTTTATGTATAATTTGAAAATGTTTTCATACAACTTTAATTTTTTTAACAAAATATGTTTAGTTATTTGTTGGTAAAAAATGTCAAGGATTTCCACTCTTAACTAATTCAAATAGATTTCATTTCTTCATGTAATAACTAAACACAACATTAGAGAAATTTCCAAATGAATGGTATGTCGAGTTAGTTGAGCCATTTAATTTGCAGCGAAATTTATATCTTTATAATGTGGAAAAAGGAAAAAATGCTACTACTTTTGGCATGGGCACATCTATAGTTGTGATCAATGAATAAATATTTCATGTCCAAATCGAGGTAGTTGAGAACAACGATTGTTTTTTATTACAAAATGACCTTACTATTTGTAATTATCGTCCATACTTGATGAAAATTGATATAGATGCTAACGAGATGTTTTGTGAAAAGAAAGGTTGGGTTTTACTATCACACAATTGATCAAAATGGTCTGGGACAAATAAGGAAAGTGATTAGGAATGCATCATTATAATTTTTCATCTATCTTGGTATTTTTTAGGTGGACACAATAGAGGAATTGGCTTATAGAGCCCATTTTAGTGCGAGGTCCAAGTTTGGGGATTTAGGGTTTGGAACCTTTCAGAGCCATTTTGAGGAATCAAATGGAAATTTTTAAGGTAATTTTTTTTTTATCATAGCTTCTACCCCGTCGATGTTATTATGCACACTGAGACCTTTCGTATAGAGTGAAAATCACCTTAATTAGAGCTTGTATGCAAAATTTATGTCTCCTATAAGATGACCTACCTTGTTGACCACCATGGCATCGAGTGAATGCCATGTCAAAGACAAATACTCACACATGTGGTAATAGACATATGTGTACTTTGAAGAATATTCTAGAAGATCCAAAACCTAACACTAGTTGAGGGTTGAGTGATGGAAAAACATTAACCTTGGATGACTATCAGGCTATGTTAAATACTACACTATTAAGAGGAGAGGGGGTTCCATTATTTTTTCATTGTACTTCTTCTATATTTGAGTAAAACACATAGGAGTGGGATTTGAGAGAAAAATAGAGGAGGAAGAAGATTCTGTAGAAACCATTCTGTTAGCACTTGGTAAATTTCCTAGAGGTTGACAGCAGAAGAAATCTACTAAGGTAACTTTATCCAACCACTTTTGAAGCTGGGATCTAGCCCTTCCAACTTCAGAGAGGGATCTCTCTATATGATTTAGCTATGTTTCCAAATTTAAATATTAGGCTAGGTAAAGAGATAGGTCGGTTTTGTTGTCAAAGTGTTTTTTCGAATTGGTTGAGACAGTCTACACATCCATTGGGCTATGGGGTCTGTGTTTTAATAAAATATGAAATCTAAAACAGAAACACAAAGGGAAAGACTTTCACAGGGAGAGATAATATAATCATTGGATTCTTTAGTAATTTAAATGATGAACAGCAGAAAAGATGAGAAAGATAATTTCAATAAAGAAGCAGTTAAGAATTTCTTTATTGAAAACACCAGAAGATAAAACACTTGAATCTTTCGAGTCAGAAATAGGGTATACTAGATAAATCTTGCAACATTCGTTAATCTTAAAGATTAGATTCAGAAAACAAAATGATGACAAAGCGAGAATAACATTCAACTTAGAGAGAAAAACATCACCAGTGAATACATGCAAGAATCCTGTAAAGTGCCTCCTTTTTATTAATGGAAGATCTCAAAAAGATTACAGTCTGATAGCGTCAGGGTGTGAAGATCAACAACCCTCAATACTTCGAAAGGTGAATTATTTATAACTCAAATTACAAATATCCTGTCATTAATGACTAGGACGTGCTAAATCTATTTGTTAATAACCAAACATCAATATAGCATAGAAAAACCTCAGCAAAAGTACTCAATGCCTTGAAAAAGATATAATTTCAGATAATAAGCCTCTTCGAGGGGGCAACCTCCTTTTACCCCACTTAAATGTTCAAGTACAAGATGATTCAAAATGAAAAT
>JZKD02S1620339.1:114995-143097 GCA_000966675.3 Picea glauca
GGGGGGTCCGGAATGATCTATCCACCGTAGATCTGGGTGTGATCATCTGGACCGTTGATACATGATAGGAGCATAAGTGAGGGCGCAGACAAAACATGCGCCTAGAAAACTTTGGATAAATGCTTTTTCATGGGTTTTCTCCAAACCTTGCAAGTAGACACTACCATGGGGCTCGACCAAACGATCTTCTAAGCATATGAAACATGGTGCAACATTTACATCAAGCTGGTTTTATTAAAATGAAACAATAATGCAACTAGCCTATATTCTACCCTAGCTTCCTATGACAATTAACCCAGATTAGACTGTTGGGTTAAGAATTTACTCTACCCTGGGGCTATCTGACCAATATTAGACAGTCTGGCTAGATTTATTCACTAATCTAACCTGGACACTTTGGCTAAGATTAAACTGTTTAGCCAAAATCATTCACTACCCTATCAACATCAATTTAAAAAGAAATTGGCCATGCTTGAAAGTTATGGACCAAGTTACTATTATTGCATGGTGCTTTTATTGAATTCTTTTATGCCCTCTTTTCTTTTTCTTTTTCTTTTCTTTTCTTTTGATTTCTTTCTTTTTCTTTTTCTTTTCTTTTTCAAATTATTTGCAGAATGAAATATCATTTGTCAACAAAAAATACTAGAGACAAATAATATCCCAGTCACGAGTTGATCCTATAAATTATAGGATGATAACAGCGGCTCCACCTGGGGATGGTACTTTCCCTGTGAAGTGCCAAGAATCCTGGTTTCTGCCATTTTGAAAACTTCTTCCTAGTAGCCTTCGTTGATTGATTGGTTTTATTCTCAACAATTGGAAGAACAGTGGTCAACAGCTTAGGGCCTTCTCTTTGAGCTTCAACCAACTGACTAATGTTCTTCACTCAGAAAATGCAGGCGAAAAATAAAAATGGTATGTACAATGGAGAGTGAAAAATTGAATCTCTACTGAGGTGGAACATAATGTTTCAACATTCTGCCATTTACAGGTCCTCCTGGCAGATCTATCCCATCAGCATTGTTCAGCAAGAAAGCGTTGTTCCCCTTGAATTCTTGGATCATGTATGGTCCTCTCCACAGACTGTCAAATTTCCCATTCTTTCCCTTGTCTTCATTTCTGGCATCCCATCTCAGCACTAAATATCCTAGCTCAAAATCATCTTCCTTGGTTCTTTTTTCAAAAATCTTCTTGATGTTTTCTTGGATTACCTAAGTTTGTTGAAAACTTCCTCCCTAGACTGTTGTAAATGGATCATCTGGTTGATCCTTCTCTGTGAGTCATTTGGCTTGGCTTGTACATCTTGAAGCAACTTCATGACAGGGAATCCTAAGGAAGTGGGGAAAATTGCCTCTGTGCCATAGACCAGCTGGTATGGTGGCATACCAATTGACCTCTTGGTGGTCAATCTGTCAGCACATAATGCGAACACCAACTTGTTATGCCACGATTTCTTGTTTTCCTGCAACGTTTTCTTGATGATGTTTACCAAGGTTTTGTTTGAAGATTCCACCAGCCCATTTCCCTGAGGGTAGTAAGCTTTGGAATGTCCCAAACCAATGTGATACTGGTTGTAGAAATCTATGAGCTTCTTCGACCGAAAAGCAGCTGCATTATCAGTTATAAACTTTCTAGGACATCCAAAGTGAAACAAAATATTATTTTCAAGGAATTTGATAATAACAGAGTTAGTGGCTTCGATCCATTTGGTAAAATAATCAGTGGCAGTGAGAATCCACCTGTGCTGGCCTGAAGAAAGGGGGTGTATTTCTCCAATGAGGTCCAGTCCCCATTGTTGGAAAGGGGCTTCAACTGAGATCGGTTTCAAGGGGAGAGGAAGGAGTTTCCTTTTGCCTTCAAACAACTGACATTGATGACATGCAGTCACTCTATGATGTACATCAGCGAACAGGGTGGGCCAATAGAAACCAGCCCTGAGGATTTTGTTGGTTGTGACCTTCCAGTTCAGATGGCCACCATATTCTCCTGCATGAAATTCTTGTAACAATTTGTCAGCTTCATCTTTCAATAAACAATTCAATAGAATACCTCTAGGATCTTTCCAATACAAATTGCCCTCTAGAATACAGAATTTTAAGGCTTTCAATTTTAAAAATCTAGCTTTAGTCTTAGTCAAGCCAGGGGGAGCTTGTAAATTTTGCAAAACAAATATAAGGTCTGCGTACCATGGAGAGTTGAGAAATACCTCTCTCATGCTTGGAGTCACCATCTCGCCCTGTTCATCTACTGCAACTAAAAAATTAATGTCAAGAGCATGGAAATTTGATTCAGCCATTAATTTTGCTAGGCCTTGACCCTTGATTAATTTTGTAGGCTTAATCTCTATATCGTATTCTAAAATGACAACAATCCATTTTCCCCTTCTCCCATCCGGGTTGTCTTGGGTCAAAATGTCTTTTACTACCGCATTCAGAACATGTGCAATGGTATGAGAATGGAGAATGTAGACCCTAAAATCTTTTATAGCTTTCACCAAGGCAAAAGCTTGTTTCTCCATTATCTTGTAATTCAGAGCAGCATCTCTTAACGCTTTACTAAAGAAAGCTATGGGTTTTTCATACCCTTCACTGTTCTTTTGTAGTAATACCACTGCTATAGTATGTTCGGAAGAGAATGAAAAAAGATAGAAATCTTTGGTAAAATCAAGACTGATTAAGACATGGGCCTCTGTGCGTGCTCGTTTGACTTGTTCGAAAGACTGTCTAGACTCAGAGTCCCATTTTATTTTCACACCCTTTTTAGCATATTTGTAATGTTTCTAAGGAGCTCGGCCAGATTGGTAATGAACCTTCATAGAAAGTTTATTCTCCCGATAAAAGATTGTAGTTCTTTAAGGTTTCTTGGGTGTTCTAATTTTTGTATTGCCTTGATTCTGCTGGGGTCGATTTTGATTCTGTCCTTGGATATGATGTGTCCTAGTAGTTTGCCTTCTTCTAGTCCGAAAAGGATTTTCTTGGGATTTAAATAAATCCCAAACCTTCTACATTTCTCGAAGACTCGTCTGAGGTGTCACAGGTGTTCGTCATCAGATCGGGAAAACACAGTTACATCATCTAAATAGACAACAATAAACTTACTCGATTCTTCCACAAAGGCAATATCCATCGCTCTCTAGAATGTAGCTCTTGCGTTCATCAGATCGAAAGGCATTTTCACATACATGAAAGTGCCCCATGGTGTGGTGAAAGTGGTTTTGTCTTGGTCATCTGGGTGGACGAGGACCTAATTGTAACCCGAGAAACCATCCAACAAAGATATTCAGCTGGATCCAACTACCCTTTGAAGGATGTGGTCCATTTTTGGCAAGGGGTAATTATCCTTCAGGGAGACCTTATTCAGATTTCGGAAATCTATGCAAAGTCTGATTTCCCCAGATTTCTTACCTGTAGGGACCAAATTAGAGACCCATTTGGAAAAACGCAACGGGACTATGATTTTGGCATCGTACATTTTTTTGATTTCCTTTTCTATCAAAGGGAGCAACTTGGGATTTATCCTCCTAAGTTTCTGTCTGAACGGTTTTTGGTCTTCTTTTATTGGAATCCTGTGCTTTATGATGCTGGTATCGTAAGCTTTCAAATCCTCATAACCCCAGGAAAAGACATCTGAATATTCTTTGAACAGCTCAATGTATTTGAGTTTTTTCTCAGGGGGCAGTGATTTGGACAATTTGACTATCTTGGGTTTTTCCTCTATCCCTATATTACAATCTTTTACCTCTTTTCCATTGGCTTCAATTTTTGGTTTTTTGGCTACGTCGTTAAAATCAAACAAGTCCTCTAAAGGAACTAGGCCCCTAGGCAAAACATTACTTTTCAAATGTAAAACATCGGCCTCCATCTCATCATCACCTAATTCTCCTAAATCTATGCTATTTACACTATCAATTTCAAAATCAGATCTATTTACATTTTCATTTTCGTTCTCTAAATCTATATTTGTACATTCAAAATCATTTTTACACTGCAAAAAGTCTTTGATTTGATCATCATTACCAAACGCTTGCCAGTACCTGATATTGTCGGGAACGGTTGGTCTTCATTTCACTTCAACAGTGTATGGGCGAGTCGGGTGGAAAGGAATCTTACATGTAGCTGTTGACGTGGCCAATCCGTCAGCCATAATGTTTTGTCCCCTCAGCATTACCTGCAAGTCAACTTTAGTGAAACATCTAAGGGCATCAAGAACAACATTCCTATAATCTCTAAGATGTGGGTGTTTGGAAGCGTACTCACCTTTGATTTGCTTGATTATCAACTCAGAGTCACCTCTTACCATAATTTGTTTAGCACCAACTCTTTTCAAAAGCTTCAGACCAAGCATCAATGCTTCATACTCGGAAATATTGTTAGTGCATTGGAAATTTAACTTGTAAGAATGGTTTTCTGAATACCTGTTTCTATGATTATGCAGCCAAACTCCTGCTCCAGCTCCTTCTTTGCTTACTACCCCGTCAAAATCCATGCTCCAGAAATCTGTTGGTAGCTCTTCAGTTATCACGTTTTTCATCCTTGCTACCTCAATGGTTTCTTGGCTTTCATCTCGACTAGATGTATCTTCTACCAGCTGAGTATCTTGTTCTCCCATGTCACCATCATTGTACCAGATAAAAGAATCCAAGTCGGAATGCGCAGAGTAAAGAGGATAGTTGTGCAGTTTTTCTTGGCTACTGACCATGTATTTCATCAATGTTTCTCTGTATAGCCTTCTTTGTTGCCCGAAAATTGGGATAGTAGCATAAGACATGTCTAGCTATAGGGTACCTCTCATCTTATCCCCCCAAGACTGGGATAGCAACATTCCATACTTTGGAGAAATGTCTGCAGCTACCACATCCATTACCATGCTTTTCGCAGGAATCTGAACTAAGGTGATGCATAGGTCCTTGATCAAACCAATACATCTAACTTTATTGGAGTCGAATGAGTGTAAATCCTTGTAAGGTCTGGTGACCCCCAGTCCCATTTTCTCCATTACTGCTTTAGGCATCAGATTGTGGGAAGCACCCGAATCCAACATAGCGTTATGCAAGATCAGGTCATGTATGTTTAGACTGATGTAAAAAGGAGCAACATCACCAGTATCATCTCGACCATCTACTTCAGGTCTGAACAGAAGTTCAGGTTGATCATCAGTAAGGTTCATAGTGTCTGAATGATTTGTTGATCCAATGGTTAAGGCCTTCGTGCCTATGTTAGGTTCAATGGTCAGTGCTTTAATCACCTGTGAATGATAAACGTCTTTGTTCATCAACTCTAAAAGTGGGATGGGAATTTTTACTTTGGCTAATTCCCCCTCAAGGCTAAAGGGTGTAGGAGCTCTACCTAGGCTCATTAATTATGGTTTGTCCACCATGCTCTTCTGGCCAGAAGTACTTGGTGGATTAGCAGGTGAAACCTCGGGCTGTGATGATCTTTTCAGAATAGTAAGGTTTTTCTTCGCAGGAACTTCGGTAGTACTCTTCTCTGGAATATTCTCGACAGATGGCTCGGAGGCCTTCTTGGTTTCGATTACCTTCTTTGTTTCAATCGTATTTTTTGGGGAACTCCCTTCTGTCTTTTTACTCCGCAGATTATACTGTCAGTGTACCTCCAAAATGGCATTTTCAAATGCCTACTGTTCTGCATCTTCAACTTCTTCACTTACTTTTGTTTGGTTGAGAAGAAAAATTTATTGCTCTTCTTGGGTAAGGAAAATAGCTTCGTTATCGTGAATTCCCATGAGATTTATGTGAGTATCCTCTAGTTCCTCAATCACTTCCTCCCCTTCATCAACATAATTTTCTTGCAGGGCAGGTCTAATCTACTGATCTGAACCTCTCTGCTCTCTTTGATCCTTAGGATCTCTCTGTCTGATTTGAGGAGGGTTTCTCCTGAAGTTTGGATTTCGAACCTGAGGAGCTGGTGGGTTTTCTCTTGGAGGATTTCTATCTGACACAGTAAGTCTTTCCATCATTCTTTCCATTGCTCTGGCCAAAGAATTCAATTTAGAATTTGAGGTTGATGTGGAAGGTTCTTCTTTAATTGTGACTCTCCTCTCTGACCTCTGACATGCCCTTTTTGCCAACAAATTGGCCTCCACACTTATTGCACTTTTCTGCATGTCTTCTAGGGTGGTAGAATTTATTTCCCTTAGTTGGTATGACATATCAGCTTCAAAGCCATCAGGGAATTTTATCAGGGCCAAACCCTGTGGAGGTTTGATTTCGGATGGGATTGCATTGTACAGGTTATTGAAACGAGTGCAGCAATCTTGCACTGTCTCACCTTGATTTCTTCTGATATTTTCATATTCTGAAAAAATTTGCAGAGGGTTTTTCTTTACCTCCCATCTGTCAAGAAAACTTCTTTGGAATGCGGTAAGTTCAAGGACTGAGGCGGCATGCAACCCTTTGTACCATTTTTTAGCGTCACCTGTCAAACTTTGGGCAAACAATCTCATTTGAACGTAAGCTTCGTCTACTTCATGCAGATCATAATAATCATTCATTTTATCTATGTGTTTTTGTGCACTCAAAGGTCCTGTTGCATCAAACTGTGGAAGTCTCGTTTGGTAGTCCTGGGGCATGGCATGAAGAGGTGGAGTCAACACCAAGGGAGCATATCGAGCTGCCATGATGTGTGGAGGAGGTGGGATAACAGACTGGTTTATCGGTGAGGTAGTATCTGATGACGAGCACGAGGAGGGACTGGATAGCACTGAGGGAGTGATTTGTTGTTTTGCAGTGGGAGACAGAACTTCAGGGGTTCAAGGTTGTAAAATGGTTGGGTCGAAAATGATTCCAGTCACAAAAATATCAGACCGTGTTCTAACCAGGCTCTGTTGGGAAAAGGTGTCAGAGTCAGGGTTTTGAAAGGTAACGAGCTCTCCTGAAAAGGAAAGGGACTTATGAAAGGGAGTATGATTTACTGCGCCTTTAGCTATGGTGTTTTTCCTGAACAACTGTTCTAGTTTATTTGTCACTATCACAGGTTCTGAGTTTGGATGAGATCGAGTTTAGACTTTCTTGGGAGCCAGATTTCTTTTTGATTTTTTATATATATACTTTTTAGTTTTACAAGTCCGAAAATAATATGTACAAATTTAAATCAACCTCTAAACATTACTTTCTTCTCAAATTCACAATCCTTCAGGAACAAACTTTCTTTTTAGGGAAAAGAAAACATGAAATTATAAAATTTTTATGTTCTTTCCCTAGTGGAGTTGCCACTATGTTAGCACTTGGTAAATTTCCTAGAGGTTGACAGCAGAAGAAATCTACTAAGGTAACTTTATTCAACCACTTTTGAAGCTGGGATCTAGCCCTTCCAACTTCAGAGAGGGATCTCTCTATATGATTTATCTATGTTTCCAACTTTAAATATTAGGCTAGGTAAAGAGATAGGTCGGTTTTGTTGTCAAAGTATTTTTTCAAATTGGTTGAGACAGTCTACACATCCATTGGGCTATGGGGTCTGTGTTTTAATAAAATATGAAATCTGAAATAGAAACACAAAGGGAAAGACTTTCACAGGGCGAGATAATATAATCACTGGACTCTTTAGTAATTTAAATGATGAACAATAGAAAAGATGAGAAAGATAATTTCAATAAAGAAGCAGTTAAGAATTTATTTATTGAGAACACCAGAAGATAAACCACTTGAATTTTTCAAGTCAGAAACAGGGTATACTAGATAAATCCTGCAACATTCATTACTCTTAAATATTAGATTCAGAAAACAAAATGATGAGAAAGTGAGAATAACATTCAACTTCGAGAGAAAAACATCACCAGTGAATACACGCAAGAATCTTGTAAAGTGCCTCCTTTTTATTAATGGAAGATCTCAAAAAGATTACAGTCTGATAGCATCAGGGTGTGAAGATCAACAACCTTCAATACTTCAAAAGGTGAAGTATTTATAACTCAAATTACAAAGATCCTGTCATTAATGACCAGGACGTGCTAAATCTATTTTTAGCCTAACTAACTTAACACATTTCCTAAATCTAGGAACTACTTGATGATGTGGTGTAACTGTACGCTGATTTCTGGGTGGGCCATTGATGAAGCCTCTGCACGACTTCATCTGACTGGACAGCTAACTAGACCGGGACAACTCATCTGCTAATCGATCAAATCATAGAGTTCCTCCCATCTAACATGACTGGGCACGTTGACTTTGAGCAGCCTTCTATATACTTCGTCCATTTCTGTGTATTTGGCGAATCTAGGCTTGGTGAGGAAGATGTATTGAATCTCATGTTGGATACTGATGTCCCACTGGAGGGCATCTAAGAATGCCTTGTCAGTGATTCTCCCTTGAATGCCTGCAAACTTTGAATTTTCCTTAGCCACCTCAACCAATCTCTTCTTGTAATCTGGGAGTGTCATCAATTTATTGTTGATTACCTTCAGACCAGGAAGGCCTTTCTTCTGTAGAGCCTCAGTCTTACTGAAGAATCTTATTACCCCTAGGTCCATGGCCTAAACCTTTTCTTCCAGCTGAAGAATTAATCCTCTCTTGGACAAAACTCTTTTGACCTCAAGGATGGTCTCTATTCTGTCTTCAATTTTCAGCTCTTCTAGCTCTTCCCTGGTCTTGGAATTGGGGAACTTGATGATCTCGTTTGCCTGTGTTGGCATGTCTCCCTATTCTACTTTGATATTCTCAATGGCCTGTTTTCTTCTCAGCACCAACTCATTCTACTCAAACATGATTTGGATCATGGGCCATATCTCATTTATGGACTTAGTGATATCTATCCATACATTCTCTTTAACCTCAGCCAAAGTCTTCCCTTCCATTATTTATTTTCAGAGCTACTGTAGCTCCTTCTTGAGATGCTCTGTTACCTACTTTTCCTTGGAGAGGCTGGTTTGGAAGGAATTTTTGAGTTCCTGAAGGTTCTCAATTTCCTTTTTAAGCCTGTTGATCTCTATTTCCTGCAGGTTCATCTTTTCCATGGACTTAGCCAGGTCGGTTGTCTTCTCCTGTGATGTCAATGGAGTCGCGGATGGGACTTCTGTCACTGATGTTGTGCTCACTCCTGAAATTGGAATAGCACTCAATGGAATGACTTCCATTGGCTTCAGTTTCTATTTCTCTTTTAATAGCTTCTCCATCTAAGCTTCCATTTCATTAAGCTGTGCATTCTTCTCCATGAGCAGCTTAAGCATCTCATCTTCCTCTCCTTCCTTCTCTGCTATCTCCTTCGCCTGTGAATCATCTGTGGGCGGGAGCTTCAGTTGTTTCCTCAAGGAGGCTATGTCAGCATTTTTCTTCTTTATCATTTCCTTCGCTGCTTTGACGTTCGAAGGATCATAACCGATCTTGAGGACCAGTTCCTCCAAAGTCTTGATCCTATTGTCCTTGGCAAAGGATGATATCTTCTCCATATTTAATTGTGTTTGAACATTGTTCAGGGACACTTGCAATTTTGACGCAGCAGTGAAATCATGCGCCAGAGTGTAGAAAACCATTTCCCCTGTCTTCTTGTGCAGATCCATTTGATCGGCCAGATGCATGTCCTTCGTTTGGAATTCAAAGGTGGCCCTCTTGTAGTTAGTGATCACCTTTAGATCTGGCACCTGTGCCTGGAGGAATGCCATATGCATTCTTCCCTTCTTGGTGTTGAATGCTGATAGCAACCTATGGTGTGCAGTCGATGTCTGCTTCCAGAACTGGGCGCAAGTACTATTGGTCAGGCTCTGGTTCCTTTTCTTGATCAACTCATATTTTTCAAAAATGCTCAACTTCGGTCCCACCTTTCCTAGCTGGGTGTTCAAAGGAGAGTTTGTGGACTGCTTCGGCAATGCTGGGGTAATGACCTTATGGAGGCTTGAACCAAAGGGTGGAATACCAACTTTGGTCACTGTAGTCGATGGGGCTTCTTTTTCCCTGGTCGGGCCAGGAGCTGCAATGGTCTTAGGCCTCTTGGTATGTAGCTGGAATTCCTCGGAAGATACCTCAATGACAGGCAGAGATAAATCTTTCCTTGGCCTTTTCTCTTTTGGGACCTGTGGCATGGTTGTTGGTGACACAGTGGCCAGGGGACCTTGCTGTTCCACTTCGACCAATGTGTTAGGCTCCCACACTATCTGATTTGCAAATTTTTCCACTTCAGGCCTAGCTTCATGAACATATGGGTTGTTCTTGTTCTTCACCCTCATCTCTGAGATGATCCCATATGGATCATAATGCCATGGGAAGCTCATGGATAACTTCATCTCCCTTAGCATCCTATCTGCTTCTTGCCCAGTGCCACGATTGTTGCAGATGAAGGAGATAATATGCCCCTTGATTCTTAGTTGCTGCTTTTTCTTCAATGACACGAAGTGGATATCATCAGAATTTATAATCTGCCTTATATATTCTAGAGAAAAAATCCTGATAGGCAGATACTTGGGCAACTTATACGGTGCCAACTCGCACCCATATACTATGATCTCAGTGTAATCTTGATACAGATACCAATCCCCGGTCTTTGTGTGGTCCGAGAGATGTAGGATCCTCTGAACTTCATCATTTATCCGAGGCTCGAGCCTGCCGCCTAACATACTTACCATAGGGTGGTAGAACTGGTCGATGAACTCCTTGAAACTGAAATCAGTGAAGTTGTGCTTGAGCAAGGAGGTCCATATGTGACTTCCTGAGGTCTACCATCTCCATCCATCTTCTGCATGGAAAAGCCAAACTTATCCACCTGGAAGAAGATGAACAAGTATGCTAGTACTGTTGAGTATCTGAACATGCCTTCCATGCCGAAATTCATGAACTATTCGTGAATATTGTCTGCCAAGAATGTGCTGAAGTCAAACTGGGTGGTGGGCTTTTCATCGGTAGAGAAGATGGATAGAAAACCCAGAATGGGTTCATCTACCCACTGATCGGAATAGTATCCTAACAAAGTGCAAAGGGATGAGATGACCTGGTTTCCCTTAGTCGAGAACATGGAAGATGGATAAGGAGGATCTGTGGAGGGAAATTGAGCGGATGGGGGAAGGAAAAGCTCGAATATTTGAGCTCTTTGGGGGAAGGTCATTTTCTGGTATAATTCTATGAGAATTTCTAGGGTGAAGGGAGATGTAGAGTTGGCTCGAAGAATTTGCATCATCTGGTCTATGGATTCAGGCGTGATGAGGAACAGGATCTCTCTGGACGAGGAGATGATGGCTCTTTGTTCGAGAATATAGTGGGCTTGACACTTAAGAGTGAACTCAGGAAAATGGTGGATCTGAGGGAAGAGGTAGAGGGGTAAATTGGACTCCTAGAGTCCAATTTCATCACTTTGGTCCAGGAAAACTTCCCTGAGCCACGACTGGAGGTCTGAGAAATCAAAATTGCATTTTGTATCTACAATTAAGCGGTCTTTGACAACTAGTGGGATCTTGTCCAGGTCGACAGGAGGTGGGAGAAATGGATTCTCCTCTCCTTCTTCTTGTGTGGGATTTAGTGCCATTTCTGCAATAGTACCTGCAATAAAATACAACGTTAGTGGGGGCGACTAACTATGGATGAGGAAAACGGACTGTAACGGAGGAGTAAGTGGTGAATTTATCTGGTGCGATGGGTGAATGGCGACAGTAAGGGGGAATAATGGTAGTTTTAAGTAAAACGGGGGTCAGTTGGGCATGGGAGACAGGTCAGCTGGATAACGGATAGATTATCCAGTAATAAATGGCCAACGAATCACTTTGAGGGTGAGATGGCAGGTGACGATGGCTGAGGGATACGGACGGGTGACATGGTAGCTATCGATTGGAGGTAAAAGTCATAGTAAGGGGCTTGCCACAAGCGAATGGTGGGGGAAGGACTGACAACAGTTATGGGACATGACCATTTCGGGAAAGGTGGAAGGTGACGTCCAGAGGTGACGGAGGTCTGTCCAATATCAGGAGATGATGGGACTCAGGACCACTAGATCACTGCCACGTATAACACGGGACCCGCCCCCCCCCTCCGTTAAAGGCAGATCAGTCGGGGGGGTCCGAAATACATCTTGGGTCGTTGATCAATGTGCCTGCCTCTGAGCCGCAGATCTATGCGCGTCGTTTATAACACATTTTGGACCCCCTCCCTCCATTAAAGGCAGAGCGGACGGGGGGGTCCAAAATCCAACGTTGATCATAGATTTGCGTGCTCGATCTTGGGTCGTCCAGATGTGTGTGGGTCTTATCAGCGATTCCGGACCCCCCTCCCCCTTCAGTTAAAGGTAGAATGGTCGAGGGGGTCCGGAATGATCTGTCCACCGTAGATATGGGCACGATCATCTGGACCGTTGATACATGATAGGAGCATAAGTGAGGGCGTAGACAAAACATGTGCCTAAAAAACTTTGGATAAATGCTTTTTCATGGGTTTTCTCCAAACCTTGCAAGTAGACACCACCATGGGGCTCGACCAAACGATCTTCTAAGCATATGAAACATGGTGCAACATTTACGTCAAGCTAGTTTTATTAAAATGAAACAATAAAGCAACTATCCTATATTCTACCCTAGCTTCCTATGACAATTAACCCAAATTAGACTGTTGGGTTAAGAATTTACTCTACCCTGGGGCTATCTGACCAAGATTAGACAATCTGGCTAGATTTATTCACTAATCTAACCTAGACACTTTGGCTAAGATTAAACTGTTTAGCCAAACTCATTCACTACCCTATCAACATCAATTTAAAAAGAGCTTGGCCATGCTTGAAAGGTATGGACCAAGTTACTATTATTGCATGGGGCTTTTATTGAATTCTTTTATGCCCTCTTTTCTTTTTCTTTTTCTTTTCTTTTCTTTTTCTTTCTTTCTTTTTCTTTTTCTTTTCTTTTTCAAATTATTTGCAGAATGAAATATCATTTGTCAAAAAAAAATACTAGAGACAGATAATATCCCAGTCACGATTTGATCCTATAAATTATAGGATGATAACACATTCAAAACCTAGTGTCAAAAGAAACTCGATTAAGGTTTTTATCATGCATGCATAAATGACCTAAAGTCTCCTACTTTTTACCAACATCCCAAGCATAACTCCCGTTACTCATATGCAAATACAAGGCTAAAGAGATTCGGTTACTGTACCTTATTTTTCCGTGTTTGATGTCGATCCCTTTTCACACTTGGTTGCTCTTTGACTGCAACTCTCCTCCCAACACTGACTTGCATTCACAAAAGACAAACAAAGTACTGCACATGCATTTGATATATGAACTAATGGGTTAGATATTTAATCATATAATCAATATTCGAACAAGAAAAACCTCATATGGTGGGACGGGAAAAGTACTTCTTTTATTAATCTCACACGAATACCTTACAAAAGTGAGATCAGCCACTGCTCCTCGAATCTAGTCTTGGGATCCTCTTCAACTGTCCTCGAACTTCTTTCAAATGTGCTTCTTCTTCACACAATAGTTGCAAAATTTTAAGGCAAGGGGAATAATAAATCGGGTAGAGTTTCTTTACGATGATTTTCCTCCTTTCAAATGGGACCCCTACTCCTTTTTTTATAGGCTAGAAAGGGCTAGGTATTTGGTCAAGTGACCAAATATGGGTGGTTGAATGGTTTAGTTAACTTACCCAAAACTGTGTGTTCCGTCTACAACTTTCCATTTTTTGTGCTTTTGTAGGTACACATAGGCTATAGTGGGTCAGCTAGCATGTACACGCAGGTTGTAGTGGGTCAGCTAGCATGTACACACGGGATGTAGTGGGTCAGGGTGCATGTGCCCTCAAAAAGGGTGTTTTTAAGAAGAGTTGTTCAGTAGTGGCTTGGAAAAGCAGAAATATGAGATGGTCTGATGCCAGGTAAGCATGTATGGTACAAATTAGGGTTATAACAAATGCCCCCTAATGTGTGAGGTTAGAAAAGCATCTGATGGCAAAAATACATTAGCAATCTTCACCAACGTACCAAACCAGTGAGCCTAGGGACCAGAATTCGGGAGGTGCCATCTACAAAATAACAATTGTCTCACTGAGGCAGGCATACCCATGCTCGAGATGAAATAAAATCATGGCTACCAATCAAATACCTTATAGATCCATGTCATATAACTATATAAAGTGTATCCATGAGAAATACACAATGGATCTACATCTTGAATTCAAAAAGATATACATGTATAGTATCCATCTTCAAGATGCGAATAAGGCTTGATGGCTAGAGATGAGGCCTTCAAATCTCGAGCAACAAATTTAAAATATTCACAACTTGGGTAGGAGTGTAATATGAGTGTACGAATTCACTACCCAGAGGTCTTCGACGGCTTGTCATGAACGAGCTAGAGGATTTTGATGATCAAGTTGAGGGCTTCATGGATTTCGAACGAAGATTTGATTGGGCTTTCAGGATGACCGAGCATGAGAGTAAGAGATAATCTATAGAGGGGGATGACTCAATATTGGTAATAAATTCCCTTGGAAAATAGCATGACAAAATATGAGACTCAGGCAACATGATATTTTTACATAAGTTCATGATGCAGGAGGCATCGCAAACTCTCCATATGTTTGGAAGAATAACCAAACAGAGGAGGACATAGCTCTATGTAGTGAGAACGAATTCCTCAGGTCGTTTTGAATCCTAAGTCTTGATGAACAAACGAAAGGATGTGCTTTGTCCAAGGGCGACTCATTGTGCTGCCAATAAAAATAAAATACTTTTCCCTTCCTCTTTTTGAGGTATATTTGAATTTTTTTTGTCTTTTTCAATAATTTTGGAAATCTTGAAAAAGAATAAAAGAATGCTACATTACAAAGGAGGTTGAGTGTCACAGACATACTAGTTCCAAGCACACAGAACATATGAATGCTCAGGGAAAAGGGACATATCCAGGAAAAGGACACTTGGAAAAAACTCCTACATGGGCCAAAGTGTCAAGACACAGAGGCAAAGTGCTACAGGGCTTGCGTATAAGGCATGCTTCAAATGGTTTAGTTGGGAGAACAATGGATCCAACATTAGGCCAAATACATAGGTATGCAAACGCGATTAATAAGACACACAATGGTAACATCCTTCGATGTAATTTTAACGAGCCCATAGAAGGTAAGCTCGGTGGTTTTTCATATTTGGAGAGTCTGAAAAAGTGTAAAAGGAGACTCCACAGGGAGTACCTTTTCGAAAATAGTTTATTTGGTTCAAAAAAGGGGTAAACTAGAACTGACCATACGTCTATTCAAAACCATTTTAACAAGTGTGATAAAGACAAGATCACTCGACATTTTTTTCATTTTTAAGGAGTCTGAAAAAATATTAACTATGGACTCCGTCAGGAATGTTCTTCTATACCATTTTAATGAGTGTGAAAGAATAAGGTCACTCGACGATCTTTTCAATTTTAGGGAGTTTGAAAAGAGCTTAACTGTGGACTTTGTGGGGGTTCCTTTTATGTAAGTTTAGTCCCTCAGGCCCGAAAAAGGGTTAAAATTATACCTGAGAATACTCTTCTAGAGAACCGAGGCCCCTAGAGTATACCTTTGTTCATGCAGTTGACCATTTGGACCGAAAAAGGGGTAAACTACCACTGGATAAACGTGCCTTCAAATTTCAGTTTAACGAGTGTTAAGGGCAACAAGATCACTCGACAATATTTTCATTTTTAGAGGGTCTGAAAAGGGCTTAAAAGAAGACCTGTGGGGGCTACAACTCATGTATGAAACTAGTTCAGGTAGAGCCCGATGTTAGGCTCAGACCAAGAGTCTCTTCGATAGTCAACTTGGAAAGTCTCCCAAAAGGGAAGAAAACACAAACCACGATGTAAGTCCTCCCGCGGTTTAGAAACTGTAGTCATGGCTTCAAGGATAGCCTCATCTTAAGGCAATTCAAAATATGATAAATCACGCAAATGAGGGTCGAAAGTCCCAAAGGGTGAAGTAAACTGACCATACTCCATATGACGATGGAGGTTCTGGCTAGGACTGGCAGAGTCTATCAGTGAAGAATCACGAGAACAAGGGCCTTAGGATCTACAAACAACGAGATCAGACTCAGAAGGATACTCAAGCCCACTTGGACCAAGAGAGGGAAGCAAGGATTCCCATGCCCCCATTGGATAAACCAATGGATCAATTGTTGAGACCAAGGATCGAGAGGGAAACCATGATTACACAGGTTCCTACTCAAAAGAAATTGAACACCAAGGATAAGAGGCCACATAATTAAACTGTGGTGGGGTGGAGTCTAATGAACACTAGGAACATATAAAGGGGCATCTTGAACTAATACTGAATTAGGATGGTGATTATCATATGCCAGCTAGTCAATAGTGACAATGCTTCCATTGTGAGGGAAATGCATCACCCAAAAGAGCGTAGATACCACAACGTTCATATAATATACATAATCATGCTCGAGAAGCATGTTGAAATCTAATGGGCGTTGCACCACTATAACATCGGCACAGACAATATTCCCACCTAACGAGATAGGCAACTCAGGAAGAACCCCCAAATATTCACTAGGGCGTCTGTTAAAAACCAACAACTAATGTGAAGAAGAAACAAGCTTGGGAGAACCCAAGACTTTCCAAACCGAGGAGTATAAAATACTTGTCGAGGCTCCTTCATCCACAATACATTGATAAATGTTTGTTGAATTAAATTCAACCCTTATTTGAAATGGTGTAGAGGAAGGAAGACGAGGCTCAACAAGGTCATTCCAGTCAAAGGAAACCATCCAAGGGCTTGGAGGGGATGTGATCAGAATGAGTGGAATGCCCCCTTGTTCTAAAAATACTGAACCAGAAATGTTGAAAACATAGTCGGTAGACACGTCACTCCCCAAAAGAAGAGTGGGATCATCCGATGATTGCATCGGCATGACCACTTTTGCAACCAATGGATAAATAGGTTGGGGGACTACATGGTCTAAAGGTACCCAACCCCCCAGAATAGGAGTGGGATCGGCTGATGAATGCATTGGTATTAACACTTTCACAACCAATGGCTAAATAGGCTATGAGACTACATGGTCTAAAGGTACCTCACCCCCTAGAAGAGGAGTGGGATCAGTCGATGACTACATCGGCATGACCACTTTCATAACCAAAGGTGGAATACACTGTGAGGAAACCTCAGAAGACTCAGAATCAGAAGAGCTTATAGACAGGGACCAAAATCTTTGTACCTTTGGAATGCCAGGGCACAAATGAGTAAGGTGATCTCCCTTGCAAAGCTTACAAGGGAACTTAGGCTTGCATCCTATCCATCTAGGTTTCTCTATAGAATCAATGCCCCTAGCATGGCTAGCAGTGGATGGTTGCACATTTCCAACATGACTTGCAAAGGTTGGTGATGGGTCGATAACATGACTTGCAGAGGCTACAGACCTCTTGCCAGTATCACTAGAAGGGACTGGACTTTTTCCCCCAGCATGACTAGCAGGGGCTGGGTGCTTGCCCCTAGTGTGACTTGCAGATGATGGGTGCTGGTCTTCAACATGACTTGCAGGTTGAGGACCTATCTCCGACATGACTCATAAGGGTTGGTGATTTCTTCTTCCTATTCTTCCTCTTTCTACTTCGTTTAGGATTTCAGTTATTAGTAACTATACTTTCACCAGGGGCGGGAGAAGAAGGAGGATAAGACTTTGCTAATGAAGGAACATCAAAATGGTGCCCATGACATACAGTACTCAACTAAGAATCATCAAGAGCATTCGGGACATTTGAAAGGGTACCCAACCAAACCGATAGTCCCACATTCAATCCAGGAATGTACAAAGTGGCCATCAAAGGGACACCAATGTTTCCCAAGAAAGGAAAAACACAAGAATCCCCTTGCAAAGGGGTTTCTTGGTTGGTATCATCGGTAAATTTAGCCATAAATATATTATGCATAGTTTCTCCCCTCACAAGATCGTTCAAGTCCGTAAAAGTCCCACACATCGACTCTATTGAACTAGTGTTATCAAAACAATGCCTATAAAGAGGTGGTTCCACACTTCTAAGAGGAAGACCGAAAAGTCCTCACGACCGACGGAGTGGGTGGTCTACCACCCTAGGTCAGAGACCCAAAGAAATGATTGACTAACTCACTATGGAAAAATAGGGAGAACAGAGCACACACTAAAAGTTCCTAAAGGAAAATCAAGCAAATGACTAACTAGTTGGAAGAGCAGTTACACTAGCCAACACTAGAGAAACTTACCAGTGCAAGTGCAACTCGAAGACGGAAGCATCCTCCGGGTATACTCTACAAAGTGTGGCCTGATATCTTCCCTAGGTACTGTGGTATACCCCGTGGTCACCTGTGTAAGTCCCTAAAATAAAGGAAACTAGGTTGTCAGCCCATGAACAATCATCGGGCGGGTACAGTCGACAGTCAGGTGGACTGCAATGAGAAGGGTATCAAGCCTGAAACCTATCAAGGGTATCAAAAGAAAGCATTTCGAAAGATGACTAAGGACCTCGAATGGATTCAAGACCCACGAAGCTCTGTGGAAAATGTGATCAACGGAATCCCAAGACAAGTCCTTTATATGCATTCCCCACTATGCTTGGTCCGGTCTTGGAGGGGTTATCTCCGCTACCTTTTCGCACGCGACCTCGTGTTTAGCCCCTGTGTTAGAGGGGCATTCTGGATAATTTCCACGTTACTGGACTTGTACACTCCTTGGCACAAACTTGTATGTTTGTTTTATAGCCTTGAAGAGTTTCCTCTCCAACCTAAATAAAGGCTCTAGCCTATTCTAGTTGATGGACCCTACAAACATAAAGTCTAGTAAATTTTAATTAGCGTTCTTTTTATTGGCTTGATTTACTCAAAAAGGGTACAGTAGTGCAACTGATGTTGTTAAGAATCTTGCAAAAAATGATGAAACTTACATGAACACTGGCAAAGAATTATTATCTTTCTTATTTTTCTTTTAAAATGCTTTTAAAATTAGAAGAAAACACAACACTATGCTAATTTCTTTTTCTTTTTCAAATAACAATGCAAAGCAAATGCCAAGAAATAAAGAGATCTAACAACCTAAGGATTTTTTTTATATTTTCTTCCAATCAAAGCAGAAATAACAAAAGATTCTAAAAGAGACCGATGAATGCACGATTCATGCCCCCCCAACTCATTTTTAAAATGCAACTCATTTTTCTTAAAATTTCAAGCTAAAAATAAGTTAAAAAAGCTAGGAAACACAAAAATCTCTCATTTATTTTTTTTAAAGACAAGCAAACTAACATCAAACCAATTCTACACACTGTTATAACAGAGCCCAAAAATAAATCAAGAAAACCCCTGAGAAGTCCTAGTTCTGACAGGGAAGAGGATGACTGCCTCCTTTTTTAAAAAAAATTCCTCAATTTAGGCACGCTACCATTACTTTAGCAGCTAGCGTATGTACATGGGTTGTCCAAAGGTAGGGCACGTATGCACGCATGTAGACCCACTTTAGGCTACGTGCACCTTTGCAACTCCTCAAAAAATGAAAAACAAGCAATCAAGCATTGGCAGAAACTACTGGTATTGAGAACCAGAATCCCTTGAAGACCCAGAAACTTACTTTGACAGAAATGAAAAAAAATCAAGGAAAATTTCATAGAAAAAAGCTAATATGAGGTGGTACCTAAGCTAAAAACTAGAAAAATAGAGACCAGAATGAGATCCAGAAAACCCTTGAGAAGGATCACTTCTGACAGGGAAGAGGATGACTGCCTCTCTAAAAAAAAATCTTGAACTAAGACACGCGACGGACACTTCATCAACTAGCGTGTGCATGCAGGTTGTGTGAAGGTAGGGCACATGTACATGCATGCAAGCCTTATACAGGGAACTTGTACCTCTGTAACTTCCCGAAAAGAAAATGCAACCAAGAAAAGAAAGCAGGGAATACTGGTATGGAAGACCAAAATCCCTACTAGCTTAGACTCTTGCAAAAACTCAGAAAAAAAGTGATGAAACCAATTTAAAAATACCCAAAATGTATCCCCAGAAAACCCTAGAGAGTCCCCAGTATGGTCTCCAATTGTGTTGTGGGTGGTAAATCCCTCCTACAGACTATCATTAAGGGTTTTATCATGCATGCAGAAATGACCTAAAGTATCCTACTTTTTACCAACATCCCAAGCATAACTCCCATTACTCATATGCAAATACAAGGCTAAAGAGATCCAGTTATTGTACCTTATTTTTTTGTGTTTGATGTCGATCCATTTTCACGCTTGGTCATTCATTGACTACAAATCTCCTCCCAACGTTGACCTGCATTCACAAAAGACAAACAATGAAATCCACATGCATTTGATCTATGAACTAATGGGTTAGAGATTTAATCATAGAATCAATATTCGAACAATAAAAACCTCATATGGCGGGATGGGAAAAGTACTTCTTTTATTAACCTCACACAAATACCTTAAAAAAGTGAGATTGGCCACTGCTCCTTGAATCTAGTCCCGGGCTCCTCTTCAACTGTGCTCCAAATTCTTTCAAATGTGCTTCTTCTTCACACAATAGTTTCAAAAGGTTTAGGCAAGGGGAATACTAAATCGGGTAGAGTTTCTTTACTATGATTTTCCTCCTTTCAAATGGGACCCCTACCCCTTATTTTATAGGTTAGAAAGGGCTAGGTATTTGGTCAAGTGACTGGCTATGGGAGGTCGAATGGTTTAGTTAACTTACCCAAAACTATGTGTTTCGTCTACAACTTTCCATTTGTCGTGCTTTTGTAGGTACACACGTGTTGTAGTGGGTTAGCTAGTGTGTACACACGGGCTGTAGTGGGTCAACTAGCATGTACATGTGGGCTGTAGTGGGTCAGCTAGCATGTAAACGCGGGTTGTAGTGGGTCAGGGCACATGTGCCCTCCAAAAGGGTGTTTTTAAGAAGAGTTGTTCAATAGTGGCTTGGCAAAGAAGGAATATGAGATGGCCTGATGCCAGGTAAGCATGTTCGGTGCAAATTAGGGTTATAATAGTTAATTACTACACTACTAAGAGGAGAGGGAGTTCCATTATTTTGTCATTATACTTGTTCCATATTTGAGTAAAACACCTAGGAGTGGGATTTGAGAGAAAAATAGCGGAGGACGAATATTTTGTAGCAACCATTCAAAACCTAGTGTCAAAAGAAACTTGATAGCGAGTGCCCCCCTTCTTTATATTTTCATTTTAAATATTGAAGAAAGCGAGAAGGGCATAAGCCTCACCTTCTAGATGGGTTTTATCCCATTTTGTATTTTCTAGGATATATCTTGTGTTCATTTATGTGGATGACATGTTCATTTTATTGGTCTTTCATTTTTGTATTTAAGTTATTTTCATAAATTTGAGTAATGATCTAGTGATAATAAATATGATATCTAAGGGAAAATAAACTATCGCAATAAAATATTTTAGCATAATGCAATATCTTTGCGATGAACTATTCCAATGGAATATCCACAATAGTTTACATATGATATTGGTATCAGAATAGTTTTCTTTGGGGTATTTGTGGAAAGTTGTAGGATCAAGGATTGGCTTAAGAAGGAAGTCACAAAACCTTAGCCATGGTGGATGAGTTTATTCATATAAACCCTTGGGATGTAGCAAAAGAGAGATTTGAAAGGATGGAAGAGCAAGTTGGTGATATCTCTCGCAACATGGTCCTTCTCATGGTGGCTCTGGTGTAACATACCCAACACCCATACTGAGTCCTGTCATTGTGGAAAATGACTTAGCCTACTAATATTGAATTAAAAATGACCCATACATGTAACATAAACCAAGGGGCATCATGCCCATAAAAAATACAACAAACAACATGTTGATTTATCCATGCATCTACAACATATGTAAATTCGTGAATGAATTCAAACATAGAAAAACATAACACAACATTCAGGTAAACATTTACAAAGTGGAATATCATAAGAATAGAGAAAAAACACGTACATGTTAATAATTAACCAATTGGATGCATACAAAGGATGAACCTCCTAGCCATAGGTTTTGTTGCTCCAAATAAAAAAAGCAGGCCACCCCCGAGATGAGGTTGTGAGTCCACAAGGAGATCCAATGCTCTGGATATCCACTCATCACACAGAACATCACTGAACCCAGGTTCTACTTCTACAACAGGTCTAATCCAACAGCTCTCTCTTACCCACAACTTGCACAACCCAAGGAATGTACTGCCTTCACTTCTCATAGTCCCCCAGGCTGTACAATTTTTTTTCCAGGGCCTCTAATGCTCTTAGTTTGCTAGGAATCTCTCAGCTAGGGACTTTAGGAACTCTAAACTACTTTAGGAGTTCTCACAACAACCTTCACAAGGATCTGAAATCATTTCCTAAAAAAAAATGCACTATAGGATTACAACCCGTTTTATAGGCACACAAGATTCATTTCTAACATAACACACAACCCAATAATGGATTCCTTCAAGCTGAACATAGCTGGTTCTCTTCCCAACACTCATCTCTTCCTTTGTTGCCCAAACACTGCATGCAAAAATTTTCCCCATTCTCCATAAGAAGTTCCATTCTTCTCTCTTTTTTTCTTGATTCTCACTCCTCCAAAAGATGATCGTACTTTATCCTATGCTATCCAATAACTATGGGATGTGACACCTCACACCCACCCTCTTACATGAGTTTAAATGATTGGCCTTGGGAACACTCGACATCAAATACAAGGTTATACACAATGATGATATAATTTTAGGAATGTAAGCTAGATTAATACCCATGAATAATTCCCCCTTGGACCCCTCTCTCTTGTGGAATCATACCCTCCCCCATCCCTCTTCATCTCTTTCTTATAATAGCCAACAATTTTTACCTTTATCAATTATTCAATGCACATAATGTACTATTTGTCCCTCAGTCGCATTACATCAATACAAGATCTTTGACCCAACACATCGTCTCACTAGCCTAAATAACATTTATACAATTACATTATAATTCGTGGGGATTAAAACTAGAGATTTTATCCCCTCACCCTTAATTTTTCATTGTACTTAGTGCACAACACCCAACATGTGTAAATTCATTTTACATTTTTGGCTCCCTGACCATTAATCAACATATAGGCTCTCCTTCTAAAAATCACACAGGAATTCCAGCATAAACAAAATTACATAGGCACTCTGGCCCCAATACCACAATCCATAGGTTCTCTGGCCCCAATACATAGATACAAAGGAAACCTGTTCCAAAACATATATATGAGCCACTCATATTCTCCTACAACTATCCTGATTTCCACCAGCTCTCTTCCTCTTGACCTGCCCAACCCAAGGAATGTACCCCTTCACTGCTCTCATTCCATCTGACATACTATTTTTTTTTATCAGGGTTGACCCAAGGAATGTGCCCCCTCTATCTTTCTTATTCAATTGGGATACACCATTCATTTATTAGGATCTCTCTGGCACATGTCACTAGGAATCTCATTGTTAGCGGGAAAATCCCCCTATAACTATACCAAGGCTCTAAGTATAGGTAGAGCTATGAACTCCCTTGAAAGACAATCTAATTCCTAAACTACCCCCAAATATTCCAAAAAAAGATGAACATAAAGAAATAAGAAAGTGGATTAGAAGCAATACCTTTAGTCCAACGTTAGATGTAGACCACCTCCTGCTTTGTAGGTTCATTGGATGATGGTCTCCTCCCAAAGATGACCTACATCAATGCTTAGGAAAATAAGGATACACATATTCTATTTCTATTCATCAATTAGGGTTAGATATAACTCATTATGCATAAATCAAATGAAATACATAAAGATATCATTTGGGACAGGGAAAAATATTCTTTTATTCAATATTCAAAGATTGGAAATTACAACCTTTGCAGGTCGACACTCCACGAACCTGGTTCGGGATCCTCTCGACATTGCTCCAAGTGCACCTTCCAAATTCCTTCTCTCACAATCAATTGATCACTTCAAGGGAAGGGAAGGGATTGTATGGGAGAAAAGGACTAGAGAGGGAATGTTGAGGAAATAACTAAAAAAAGGATGGAAATACTCGGGCAAGGAAGGAAAGGCTTTTGGGCAGAGTTTCACCGTTTTAATGCTTGATTGTGGAATGAGACCCCAATACCTCCTTCTATAAGACAAAAGGATATTTATTCGGTTTGGGGATGGGCTATAGCAGGTGAAATGGTTTGGAAACCTCTAATAGCCTGTTAATTCCACCGAATTCCTTGCAACTTTTTAATTTTTGCAACTTTTGGAGGTATACATGGGTTTTTTAGTGTGTATATAGCATATGCATGCAATATTTCTATCTTGCAACAAGCACATGTATGCAGGAAGTAGTGTAGCAGGGCATGTACATGCTCCAAAAAATGGTTTTTTAAATAGAGTTCCTCAACAGTGATTTGGAAAATTATGCAAGTAGGAAGCCCAATGCCATGTATGCAGAGGTAGGGAATTTTAGGGCTATAATAGATGCCCCCTAATGTGTGAGTTCATAAGAGAAACTAATGGCCGAAATACATTACAATATATTTACCAGTAAGAATGCATGAAGTCGAGCGATCCCAAGACCAGAGTTCGAGAGGTGCCCTCTGCAAAACAATAATTATCTCTCTGAGGCAGGCATACCCATGCTCAGGATGAACTAATCATGGCTTCCTATCAAGTACTCTACAGATCCATTTCATATAAATGTATAAAGTATAGCCATGAGCAATACACAGTGGATCTATTCTTTTGTGGATCTATAGCCCAATAAATAATTGATTCTTTTGATGATTATTTCTGAAGTAAGTAATTGATTTAATTGCTGATATATATATTGTTTTGACTACTGAAAATAGGAACAACAAGCTTATCTTCTTGTCCACCTAACATATATCTCGCACAATTGGTTTTTCTTATGTCTCGGGCACGTATAAACACTCTTTGCAGGTACTCAAAGAATTGGTAACCATTGACTACTACCGAGGATCCTTTCCAACCATATTTCATCTAACAAATTGACCTATAGGGGCATCTATTAATAAGTACAATTTTCCATCTCATTTCCCCCTAGGGTCACCCGGGATTCCCCCCTTGAGGTGATCACTTCATCTCTACAGTGACAAGAATACCTATCTAAGGTGACAGTGGGTAGGTGTTCTCTTATTTGTCGCCATGTTGTGATTTGGGTTGAGATTTTCCCAACTTTCAACTTGTGCGATAATATGCTCAACATATTTATGGTAAGGAAAGAGGCTTGAAGAGGAACATCCTAGATTGGATGAGGTTGTGTGGTAGTGGAAGAACTTATATGATCAAAGGAGGTTACTTGATGTGGAGCATTCCACTTCAAGGGAGAATTTTGGTTTCTTAATCATGAATCTACCCTTGTAAGATAAATGTTTTTTGGAAAAAGGCATTTAAATCATATTAAAGTCACTTTATGGGGAATTACATATTATTCAAGGAATCTTCCACATATTTGGAGGCATGTTTTATCCTTGAGACATTTGAGGCAAGGACGCTTTGTTTGAGGCATGTTCTACATATTTAGAGTAGATCCATTTCCATGAGGAAGTGCCATGTGGAAAGGTTGATGTGATCCAACCCCTAAACAAAGAACTAATGCATATTGTAAAGAATTATAAATATGATAAGTGACAAGTGGACTTATGTAAAATTAAAATCGGTTGCAAGTCTAGGTTGGACCTATAATCCAAAGGAGGGCCATATATAACATAACAGTCACTTTAGAAGAGGAGTGTTAGGGTTTGGAGATCTCTCTAAGGAGAATTCTAGGGTTAAATAGAACCTAAAGTTCCTAAGAAATCCCCAAGGAGGTGAAACTAAGAGGGTGTAAACTTTTCATGGAATAAAATATCATTTTCCCTCTCTATACGCTAAATTTAAAGGGGCCAAACCCTCATTTGGGAGGATGGAAGCCTGTAAATAAAGGGTAGTTTCATTTTCTAAAGGTATGGTCTGAAGTGTGGGAGTTCCTTCCAAGATTAGTTAAATATATTTTGAGAGGATAAAGTTAAGGGACAAGTTCAATCTGAGCTTTTCCATCTCTCTTTTTCTCTTTTATGGATGACTAGGGTTTTGCAAGGATTTCCATTGTTTTTTAATTATTGAAATAGTGTTTTAATAAGATCAAGGTTGCTTCAATAAGAAGATGTCAGGGTTGAGGCAAAACCATCCCTAAATCTTGATGTAACCTTGAATTATTAAAGGTGTTTTCTACTATAATTTTCTAGTGAGGGTTTTCCACTCGATGCTAAGGGGTATTGTATCTAAGGAGGAATATTAAGTGTGACAAGTTATGGTTCTCTTCATCTTGTGGTGAAATCACATTGAAGAATCAATGTATTGTTGGATATTTGTTAAATAATAAGGTTATCATGTTTTTTCTACTTAACTTGTGATTTGATCTGTGGTTATCCTTTAATTGCTCATGCTTTCACATTATTACTTGGTTTTAATTCCATGGTTGTGATGGTGCATATTATTTAAGGACTCTCACTTATTCTTTCATAATATGAATATTTTTTCTTGACTAATTATGGCACATTGGTGAATGGCTTACTTGAATATTCTCCATGGTATTCAAACCCTTTTTTTCTTAGATATTGACTCCATAACCCAATTGGATAGGCACTAGTCTTGGCAAGTTCCGCCATCCCTTTATTTCCAACAAACATCTTAAACATTCTTTAAGTGTAGGTATAGGAGGTATCATGCAAATGGGATTGTGCTATAAATCTAACTACTTGCTACTTCAAAGTCAACAAAGTTTATATCATTGAATGGTTTTTCACCATCAACTCTTGGTTTTACACCAATTGTTGCAACATAAGATGTAGAATAAATTAGCATAGGCTACACACCAACCAAATGATGTTGATCTATCGATTCAAAGTAGGGTAGAGAAAAGTTAAGTTGAGAAAAAGTCATGATTATTAGGAAGTTTCAAAATATGATTACTATTTGAATGGAATTTAATGAATGGCTATGTGTTGGAATTGCAAAAGGGATAGATTGAGCTAGATTTTATAAAGTTAATTGAGATCAAGGTAGGGTTTACATGTTGAATATCAAGCCCGTAACTACTAATAGGGTGTTGGGTAAAATAATGGATTTCAAGAAGATCGACAATGATGGGAGATACTTGCAGTATACTATTATTATAATTTTCTACCAATTCAGCCTTGTCACCCATCATCATTAGATTCCATCCCTCTAAAGATAAATCAACAAAGTTCATTTCAATCACTAGAGAAGAATGCTCAATGGATCGTACATATTAAAGACTTTCCTTATATAGTGACTAAACTAAATTTATCCTAGCAAGGTAGAATACACCCATATATATAGACCATGAAATACCTGTAGATAAACCACTATGGAAAAGGAGAAAGGGAAAGAGCAATAGCTCAAAAGGCGAAGGCTTTGATGGATGGATAAGCATAGATATTAGAGGTTATATGATTCTTCTAATCCCATGCAAAAGTACGAAATAATTGTCTTAGCTAAATGATAGATAAAAGGGAAAATTAGGGTGGAAGATGTTGCTTTCATATAGAATGAGAATAATATATCTACAACATAAAGCATTAATACTCTAATTTCAGATTACACATTACCAATATAGAAAAGAGAGAGTAGTTAATCACCATTTATCAATTTTACATACATGTTTTTGAAAGAAAAGTACTTTTTTAAGATGAAAATATTGATATTTTTTCCTTAAAAATAATTTGAAATATAAGACAACACAAAATTTATCACTTACCTCTTTGGTGTAACTTTTCCATGAAACTTTTGTTTCTATGTAGGTTTGAAGATATAGACTTATTGCCCAAAAGCATCGGAAATGGTGTTTCATGCCCTCCTTAAATGATAAACCATTTATGTATCCAAGATTTCCACATGTTTTAGAATAATTTGATAAGGCTTGCATAGTCTCTCCAATGTGTGTTCTCAATTATATTGTTTTTTTTGTTTTTGTTTTTCATTTTATCTGGCCTTAGCACCATCCAAATTCAATTTGAAATAAGGAAATTCCCGTGAGGGTATAAATGATGTTGAATGTTATGATGAATTACTGTGGAAGAAATGGTTATCTCAATTTCTAGAGATGATAACATTCTCCTTTCCTTGCTAAAAACTTGGTAGTAAATTACCTTTTTTCTAATCTCTCTCATAT
>JZKD02S1620339.1:143142-155339 GCA_000966675.3 Picea glauca
TAAAGGATTAAACCTTATATATTTTATTTTTTTTAAATAAAATAGAAAGGCTTAAACCCTCCAACCATCCATCCATATGTTCTAATAATAAATTAGAAGTTATATTTCTTAATTTCATCCCAAAATTTCATTTGAAGTATTCATTATTCCAATATCCTAAATGAAGTGTTATATTTTGATATTTTGGAATCATTGTTTTTTGTTATTATTTGGATTTTGAGAGAAAGGGGATAAATGTTAGAAATGAAATCTTTCTCTCACATATTTTATTTGTAGATGATAAAAAACAATTGTTGGTTCAGAGAGATATGCCTAAAATCTCAAGGAAATATTAGATTTGTATTGCATTGATACAAGGATGGTGTTCAATGTTGAAAAATATTATATATTCTTTATAAGTTTGGAAGAAGAGAAGGTTTTTTTGTTTTCTCATATTTTTCCTTCCTAACATATAACTTTGCAATTTGGTTTGAAATATCTAGGTTTTTTTTTTTTTTTTTTTTTAAAGTTTAATGCTTATGGAAAAAAGAATTGGTTTTGGCTCATTTCAAAAGGTGCAAAATAATTTTTTTGTAATTGTAACCATTGACTCTCTTGTGGGGGCAAATTGATTCTAGTAAAATATGTGATTGAATCCATCCCTATTTTTTTTTTATGTATTTACCTTTCATCCCAAATGGGATTTTAGAGATAATTAGGATATTGAGTATGATGTTCTTGTGGTTTGGTAGTAGGGAGAAACATGGACTATCTTGGGTTAGATGGGATCAGGTTGCTTCCCAAAATATTTGTGGTGTTGGGGTTTCATGAACAATCATCACGTTATTAAATCATTGGCTGCAAAATGTCTATGGATATTGATAGAAGGTGATGGCCTTTGGTGTCATTTCATTCATCCAAAGCATATATGGCCCAATTCAGTTGAATATTTGATAAGTAAATTGAATATAAGATGGCATAATGGGTTTATTTTCTAGAAAGTATTGTTGTTGGCTTCCTATTATGTAAAACAAACTAGTTTGGAAAGTTGGGAATGGTATGAGGGTGAGGACTGGATCGAATCCATGGGTTGGGTGTGAACAATATTTTAAATTTCCTAACATGGTTATAGAGAAGCTTGACAGTGGTGTGTTTTTAGTTTTAAATCATGTAGCATATACCAAGATGACCACCATTTGATGAGAAGAATTGAAATATGCTTTCATGTTAGGATTGGATGAAGGGGAGGCTATGGAATGGGATAGATATAGTCATGCTTTAAGAGTTAGTCACGTTAGGATAAATGAAGAGAAGGACAATATATTATGGGGAAATATATCTAGGAGTGGTTCATATACTTCAAAGGTGGTATATAACTATTTTTATACTCGAATTGAGGAAGGTTAAATGGTCTAGTGGTGGAAGGGAATTTGGAAATATAAATTCCCTGTAAAGTCACACATATTTATGTGTCTTTCTTTGAGACAAAAGGCTCTTACATGGGATATTATTCAAAAAAATGGTTATAATGGCCCAAGTTGATGTGTGTTATGCAATGTAAGTGATGAGATAATTGAACATTTATTTCTATTTTGTGCTTTCACGATTCAAATATGTTAGGATTTGGAAAATATTATTGGAATTAGAGGTGTATGGGTAGGTGATTATATTAGTGAGGTTTTGCAAAAATGGCGTGAAACCTCTAAGGTTAAGAAGTATAATTGCTTGTCTGTGATTGTTGTTTGGGGAATATGGTTAGTGTGAAATGCACAATTTTTTGATGATAGGTATGTCTCTTCTTATAAATGTGTTGCTTAAGGATTATCTATTTTGGAAGGCTTTAATTAAGTATCAAAGGTGAAACCTACTATGGCTATTAGGGAAGAACTAATTGATAAATCAAGATGTTGAGCTTATTCTAACAATGATAGTTAAGGTGGAGATATATTTTGTGAAGCTAGGGGAGTCCTTCTATTGGATGATCATTATTTCGAATATAAAGCGGGACTAGGTAGTGGCTCAAATAATTATGTTGAGTTGATGTCTCTAAAACTATTAGTGATACTAGAAGTTGAGTAAGGCACCCAAAAATTCAAATATTTGGTGACTCGTTGGTTGTTGTAAATTAGATGAAGGGGATTTATAACATGGAAAACTATGTCTTATAGCTGATTTTTTATGAGGTCAAGTTGTTTTATTCTTCTTTTACTAGTATAAATTTTACACACATTTATAGAGAAAGAAATAAGGTTGTAGATGGATTATAAAAAGTTGGATTAGATTTGAAACCAGGGAATTGGATTATATAAGAGTATAGAGTTGGTCTTTCTTGAGAATATCATCACGCCCCTTTATTTTAGCTCAATACTATTGGATTCTCATTTCTTATGATACATGTTTTTAGTTTTTAAGTAGATATTTGTCTAGAACTTTAATGTATGTAATATCTCTTTTAGGGCTTTAGATGTAATATTTTGAAACAATCTGTGTGACTTGAATGAAAATGAAACAACTAATGATGAATGACCCATTGCATAATATTTTTGGGTAATGTAAAACTAACACATCTAAAAAATGTAATTTGTTATTTATTTATTTGTTATTTGTAATTTTATTTTTTCTTCATCATTATTTTTTCGCCAAGAAGGCATTTTCTTTTTCGTTTTCTTCATCATTTTGTTTTCATGACAACGAAGGTAGTCACATTTATCTTTATCATCTTCATTGGTCCAAAAATGAGAGGGCCTTCCAAGACATATGTGAAGGCCTTCCTATACCATGCAGATCAGAGAGATGTGATTATAACATAGATGGACTAGTGTAATTATGTGTTATATATAGACTAAAGTAATTATGTGTTATATTTTTCTTTTTAGTTTTTCTTAAAATAATAAATAATCAATGCTTTCATCTAGATGCATTTAAATACCATGTAAATTTTTTTACATTTTTTACAAATTCTTTTGAATTAAAGTATAAAAACATCACATTAATTCTTTTGAATTTTATTATAAACCTATAAAATTAACATTCGATCATAAGGTAAATCAATATATTATTTTTTTTTGGATTTCTTACAAGCATACATAGTGAACACTGTTGGTCATGAGTTTATACTTTAAAGCTATAAAGTATACCATCAAGGCATCTCTAAAGGTAAAAAAGAATAACTTAAGGATAAGAATTGAAAAGGAAGGGTGAAGCAGAATCAGTTTCTCAACTGTCTCTGTCTAGCTTCYYKTTGTTCTTGGATGCTAATAKCTCTCTCAATAGYAGCCCATGAACRTTCTAAYTYGACCCRATTAGTTKTTGTTTGTAGRATGGTATTAAATAGGTTCAGAGCGATACTGGTTTGATCTTGAAGGCCAGGTTCAATGTTGGGTTGTCTGCTATTTGGGACAGTCATGGAGAATAAGATTTTATTTAATTGTGAAAGGATTTAATCAAATGTCACTTCAAACTTTTAAGAGATGAGAATAGGAAAAACAGTTTTGAAATTCAAAACACTAACATAAATACATTCGAGGCTGTTTCCTGGATTTGCAACAATTTGAGAATTATAAAATAACAAAGAAGTACTACTGAAAAATATGAGGCTTTAGTCAAGAAAGAATCTCATATTGTAACAGGTAATAAAGAAGGAAAACGAGATTTATAATGAAAAGTTAAGTATTAAGGTTAAAATGATTCACAGGTCTTAAAATCACTGATAGCAATTTCAGAGGAAAAGTTGTAAATAATTTGATATCCAAATCAATCTGAACTATAAAATATGTTTACAGATAATTTCAAATTGATTATTCATTAGAAAAACTTTGAACGGAAAACATAATAAAGTATAGTAAACAGGGTTAAAGAACACATAGCTACAAATTGACAGGGTTCAGAATCTCGTCTGTATCATATATTATGATGGATTGGAAAACTGTTAATACAATCAACTCTCTCCAAAAAATCCAAAACCCTTTCTCAGTGTTTTGAAAATACATTTATACATCTTCATCAAATATTTTCTCGTTGGTGATTAACCAACTTCCTAGGATTACGATTACATATATGAATAATGTCAACCATTTACATTTCTTTTCTAATTTCTAATGATGAAAATATTCAAAAAAAATGCTTTTATGTTTGTGTTGATGAACTTCCTTTTTCCGCCTCAAGACAGTGAACACACTTTCCGAAAAATTTCACAAAAACTCTGGGAGCGTCTGGTATCTCTTTTGCTTCAAACATGAAGAATCTTTTATGTAATTCAGTGAAACGATATTCTATCATCTTCCCTGTGAACTTAATAGTTTGCAACTTTAGGTTCGGTGTCACCATCCATTTGTCGATTTCTGTGATATTGATTAAATTAATTTTTGAGATCTCTATCTTCATTTCCTCCAGCTCTTCTTTGAACCTTAGCTGGTGCTTCGCAATGTTAATCTCACATAATAATCCAGGACAGTCATTTTTTCCGATATTCAATGAAGTCCTTTCTAAGAGATCAAAAATTCCCTGGAAATCATCATTGACATCTCTGGTTATTCTTTTATATTAGGCCAGGTCTTCTTCCCACACTTTAAGTATTACGTCTCCTTTAACCTGTTCTGAAATGGATAATTTCTTAATCCTTCTGACTTCTTCCTTTGTTGAGAGGGATACTACCTTTTGGAACGTCATTCTAGCCGCTTTCGCTTCCCTTTCCTTCTAGAAAACATTCTCCAAGGATTTATTTGTTTCTTGAAAGTTATTCTAGACTAATTCCATATTCAAAAACATCTTTTGTTCTTCTTCTTCTATTTTCAAATGTATTCCCAATGCTTGTGCCCTGAAAATTTCAAGTTCTACTACTTGATTAGTAATAGAACTAATTTTATCTTGTAACTATTTATTTTCTTCTTTCTGCTTTTGGACCTGTGCCTATGTGTCCTGTATTATCTGTTTTGCCTCTTCTAAGTCTGTTTTCATTTTCTGAATTTCTTGAATATCTTTTAGTCTAGCTTAATCTAGACCCTTTTGTATTCCCCAACTCATATTTCTCTCAGTTTCTTTCAATTTGTTTTGTAGCTGAGTTATTGTTTGGTCTTTTTGTTCGAGCATGGTTGTTAAACTTCCAATAGAATATATATTTGTCAATGTTATAGCACCCATCGTACCTGCTAACTCTGTAGCAAATTATCCATCTTTAAGCTTCTTTCCATCTATAATGACTCTATGTTTTTTAATCATCCCCTCTCCTCTCGGATGAATTTCCTATTTCAATACTGCTCTTCTCTTTTTACTGAAAAAATAATCTGATGGAGGGATCTCATCCCTTGAAATTGGCTCTAGATTACTGACATACAGAGCTCCTTCGTGGGGGGTTCCATAAGTTGACTGCAATGGGGTTAAGGAAGTGATGGGACTTCCGAGCTTTGTTGATGTTGTTCCTCCTATCTTTTTTGAAACATCCTTGGGGATTTCTGGGGGTGTTTCTAGCTCTTTTCCCTTCTCTGTCTCTGATTCTTTTGTCTGGGAACCCTATGTGTATTGGGAAGGTATCTCAGTATCCTTCATCTTTCCTTTGGGATTTACTTTGTCCTATGTATTTGTTTCAAACCTTGGGGGAGGCCCTTCCTGCTCTGGAGGTGTAGTCGAAACTTCACCCTGTAAACTCTTGGGTAGGCAACTTTGCCTATGGCCTTGGAATGACGTGAATCTGGTCTGTGAGTCAGGTGGCATGGCATGTACTCTGTTCAGTACTTCTTCATAGGATTTAACATCCTTGAATACATCATCATAGATAGATGTTTCATGCTCATAGGCCTTTAGATTACAATGTATAAAATGTCTGCTTATTACTTGGTAGGGGTCATACTTTCTATGCCCAATATCTACTAATTTCACTTCTTCTAATGATTCAGCCTCTACCTTAGAATGGCCTAGGTTTAATAAACAAAATTCCCCAATATGTATAGGGAAAGTTGGCCATGACTTCTTCTGAGCTGCTTTTAGTTCTAATCCAATGCCGCCCTTTACTATTTGATGGGCTACCTCCCTGCACACCAATCTGTCTGGTAGGAATTTAGGGAGTGCATGAGGGGGAATGGAACAACTGTAAACCCTAATGTAGGAAAAATTCTCCTCAATAAACCAGTCGGCAATTTCTTTAATATTTTCTATGATTGCATCAGAAATGCGAGGGGGTTCGCATCCAAAAAATATTTTATGCATCGGAATTATAATAAAATGACAAACCTCATAAAATGCATCCTTAGCATTTTCTTCCCAAAGGGCTGAGTGATATTTATGAATGGGTTCTAGACAGGAAATGTTCCAACTCCAATTAATTAAGGGAAAAGGAGTCACATAACAGATTGCATACATAATGTATGCTGACATGTAAAAGGTTGTTGGTTGTCCCTTTGATTTTGCTGCTTTGTAGTTTAAGATTTCCTGTGTTAGGTTATCTGAAAAAATACTATGCCAGTTAAAAGAATTCTCTTCTGAAGCTTCTTCTAAAAAGGGCACCCAATCTGCATGAAAATGGCAGGGATCTTTTCTCCCGAAAAGTCTACATAACATAATAGCTACATATACCATGTATTCATTCAAGGATGTTGTAGCATAAATCCCATGGGCATTAGCTCTAAACTTTTCTAGACACCTCGCCCATTCTCTAATCATATCAGGATATGTTCGGTCTGCCTCAATGCATTCTTTCCTCTAAAACTCTGCTAAAAATTCGGCATTAAAAGTATGTTTAGGATTTGGCGAGAGTTTATACATTACTTGTATGTGTTCTGGCCTAAATGAGCCAACGATAACTCCTTGATCATTTAAGATGCTCCTCGTCGGGATATTGACCTTTTCCAGGGCCTAGCTAATCATATCATTGTATACCATGAGCCACGGGTGCACAACGATCTTATGAAGCTCTGACTCAGCTATGTCCTGACAATGATTCTCAGAATCAGGATGAGCATTCTGGAGTTCATATTCCAGAAATTTAGATATTTGAGTCCAAGATTTAATGGAGTCTATAGCATGTGGTGTCGTGTCGGAAATGATATCTCCTTCCTATGTATCTTCACTCTTCTTCGGTGCCTTTTTCGGTGCTATGAATTTACATTAAATTGAAAACCTGTTACAGAAAATGAATGAATGAACTCAGCTAAGTGATTCTTGCGCTTGATGAAATAAAAACACAGACATTAAAATTCTCACTTTGAATACTTTTAAAAGTGACGAGATTGACACGGATGACAAGAATTCAAGACATTTAATGCAGAAGATATATTTTTGGGATACGCATTTAATGTTTGTATTTAGGCACCTTCGGATTTTTAAAGAAAACTCGGGACACTTTACTTAATCGGGAAGAGAAACATGAACGAAAACTTAGAAAGAATGATTATCATTAATCATGTTTTGGAAATAAGGTTAATTAGTGCTAATCATAGATTAAGACTGAAAACTTTGTTTTCGGGATTTTGGAAATCATGATGTCGAGAAGTATGTCATCGATGAAATCCGATCTTTGAAATCGCAAAATCGCGATGTGTTAATTAAGACTTAAAACATTTTAGCAAAGTAATTAATTGAGATTAAACGTTTTCAGGATTTATGGGATCATGATGATAGGAGAATTATGTCATCGATGAAATCCGATCTCCGAAATCACGATGGGTTTTTTAAAGATAGGACTTAAACTCATCTTAATTAACTAAATAGTCACGATTAAGGCCAAAACAGAATTAGTTTGATTTAACACGAACTATGGATCGGGGTTTCATGATTCGGGATTTCAGGAATCATGATGACAGGAGATGTGTTATCATTGAATCTGTGAATCCCGAAATTGCGACATGATTATCTTAATCCTTAACCTTTCACATTAGAGAATTAATTAATCTGTGTTTTAACTAAGACTTCAACGTTTCGGGAAATCGGGGATCGGGATTTCGTGATTCGATTTGTATCGAAAAATATGTTTTTAGCAAACCCCGAATCTTGAAAAATTTTCAAGCTTAACCTTAAATCCGTTAGTTTTAAAACTTATCATAATTTAAATAATTTCAAAGAAAAGGCGTCGGAATTCTTATAATTCTTTTAATCTTTTTTTTTCCTTTTATTATCCAAATAATTAAATTCTTTGAGAAAAAGGTGTCATGTGTTTGGGATTGATAACAAAACTCGTGTTTTGTGAAAAGCCGAAACCCGAAAAAGGAAAATTTAGGCCTTATGGAATAAAAATTAAGAATTGTTTTAACAAACACTATGATTAGAAGGTAATCAATGATCATGAGGATCCCCACTACCGATCCAAATAGAAAATAGCAAGTAATGTGGTGCCAACCAAGAATATGATCAGGAAGACTAGCTGATGTGCTCATGGTGACTTGGAAGGTTTACACTCGCCGAGTGTACCATGTGTAGCATCCACAATGATGTATACAAATGGTTAATATGAAACTCATGTTTAGAAAACATAACTCTTTTATTTGACATTTGAGGCTTTTAAGACACCTACAACTTTCTCTTTAATGCTTGACTGTTGCATTTATTTCTCTGTTGAATAAACATTGTATACTCTATTTTTTATTATATTTAACCATGCTTCTCTGACCTAGATAAAGGTGGATAGTAATGACATTGTCACAATCTACATTGTATGTACTTTGAATTTGTTTTAAAATAGAATTTACAATGCTTCCACAATCCCATCCATTTTTTTTCAAAGTATTGTTTCATTAGATAAGGGTGGATCAAAATGGAGAAAGTATAGAGTGAAAGGAATGGATATATAAAAATGGAGTGGAATGCTAGAAAAGATGACAGAGTGAAAGAAATGAAGATAAAATGAATGATAGTGAAGGATAAGTTACAAGATTAAGTAGTTGCTTATCATCATTTCCAAAAAATTTAACAGACAAAAAAGTCTTAAAATTGGTTTTACCTCAAGTTTTACCTTTTTAAGAGCTCGGAGTGGTACTAACAAAAATGCATGTTGAAGTAGGAACTGTAGAAGAGAACATGATCTCATGGATTATTTTGCGTGGATCCAGCTTGCACAGTCTGCCATTTCTTCATGCATTGGCCGCAACTTTAAATAAGCTCTTGCGATGACTTGGACGAGTCTCAACCTAGATTGATAGGTAGATGAGCATTAGGTACTGATTTGAAACCATTGCCAAGTCATGATATAGTCTTGGGATGCATGCAACCGTAAGAAACTAAAAATGTGCTACATAAAAATAAATGTGAATGTTTACAAAAATTATGGTAATTCTTATTAGATCAGCGTTAAAACATGTCCATGCATCCATTATCATGCATTCTTTTAAAATGTCATCTATATGTTACACAATTTATCATATTCTCCTCAAAACCCATGTCTTAGAATTTTTTAACTCATCCTCATCTGCTTGCAAATGTCATGCAAAGATTGTCCCTAGAGATAGTCTGCTACAGGATTGGTAGCTACATAAAGTTTAAAAAAAAAACTGTAGAATTACTCTAAAACATCCTCATAAGGAAAAGTAAGGTACGATCTTGTGCAACTATCCTCTGTAAATTTGTTTGAAAGAAACCCTGATGTTGAGTAAAAAATCAAATACTTAGATGCTTGAAATTATTTTGTTCCATTTTACCTCTCTATTGTCATGATGATTTGAAAATGATCAGAATAAGATGAGTACCGGGTGCTTGGATGCTTGGGTCAAAAGGTATGTTGAAGACTGTTTGAAGGAGATTTGAATAGAGTGAAATCCACCAACATTTGGAACAATAGAAGGACATTGATAACTCAATTCTCTTTCTCCCACACAATGAGGATGATGCATGTCCTCATACATCCTTCTGAGATATGATATTTGATTACTTGTTGCTAGAAGAATGAAGAAGTTGTTGAGTAAAGGATTTCTATGTTGCGAGAAATCTAATACAGGAAATCAATTGCTAAAATTAAAGCTATGGAGTTTTTATTTTAAATCAAAAACTCTACTTTGTTGATCATCCATATCAAATGAAAAGTACTATTGGAACCAAAATAAAAACCATGAATACTACTATAGGGAACCATAAACTCTGCGGCATGGAAAGATATTGCAACAAGAATGACATTCCCTTTTTATTTGCATGATGTATAAAAGGTTGCAAATGTTGATACCATTAAACTATATAGTCTTTATCAAAACCTAAATCTGTGGTACAATTCTTACCATGAAAATGGATGTGTTGGCGTTGAACATGGAAAGAAATCATTGGATTAACGACCATTAATGTATGTCATTAACCAATGCAAGATCACTCACCATTGATGTCAATGAGTGTCAAGGTACCTTAATGCATCTTGTCAGACAAGAATGGATGTGTTGGCTTCAAGTAACTTGCAGGATTTGATAGTAAGGAGGAATTAATGCATCCCCACTGCTATCAGCAAGGAAAACTGTCATTGAAGCATACACGTTCCAAGGAATTATAAATATCCCTTGGTCTTCATCCCAGATAGAGTGTTGAAGTCGATGGGATAAGATCTACTGGAAGGAAGTCCTTAAGGGATCCCACATCATCTAATATGATCATAGAAAAAAAATGATTTGAAGAACCAAAATATAAGATTGAACCAACATGCAAAACTTATTGAGAATTTTTCCCACCAGTTGCTTGGTTTTCAAGCAAAACTCATGTCCAGTTGGGCCAGTAAACTGGTTTTCACAACTGGAGTTATTTTTATCTTTACTATTTTTTTTATTTATTTATTCTTCTACCCTATCCTTCTTTTCTTGAAAAAGAAAATCTCTTTCAAGTATAGGAATACTTCTAATGGAGCCATGTGCGTAAAAATATTACAAATAAACTCATATTTAAGTTTTAAAGATATACTTTGATAGATACTAGAATATGAGAAATCGGTTTCTTTGATTGATATAATGTCAAGAATTGTTGGACAGTGAAGGAATGTTGTGAAATGATGGGTGCCTGCAACCATAATTCAATGTAGTCATGATGCCCTTGGTTCACTTGTTCAATACCACTGCTTTGTATGTTCTCCTTTGTCATTCCATGTAGATATTATACTATTCGCTTATTTGTCTCTTGAGTGCATACAGGATATGATGATAGGCATGATAAAATTCCTCGATCTCAGATTCTAATGTCTTCTCTACACCAAATGTTTTCCATGGTTGTTTGATCTCTTCTAGGTCTTCTTATTGACGTTTCTCGTGGAATTTTTTTATCTTCTATCACTTCTCGGAGTGTAGGTGTGCTCATGAATTGATCCATATTTATGAGCGGAATGAAATGAAACACAGATCTATAATATTAAAACAGAGATACATTGAAACTTAACTTCTATTCAATAAATAAATATGTTGAAACTGTAAAATGCAGAATGAAACAATCTTGCTCGAATGGTGGTAGCTAATCTCTGAGAAGAGATGTGGTTGCTACACACATTCACTTGAAAACATTACAACGAGGCCTCCAAGCATTTTTAGCATCAAGAAGTAATAAAAAACCCTAGACATCCAAAAACCTAACCCTAGGAGATGAAGCACCAAAATTCATGTGGGCCCTAATGGGGTAGTTGGTACATCAACTTCTCGGGATCATAACTTTTGCATATGATCTCTGTTTTAGGTGCATGATAGCCTATTGGAAAGTTCTATTTGAGGAATACACATTTTTTCGTCACACTCTAACTTCATCTATAGTGTGACTGTGTCAAGCCCAAAAAACATTGTTTAGGGCCTCAAAATAGCCCTGGAAGTTTGGGACCCAAAAAGCCAGAAAAAAAAACTGCCAAGATGAAAATTGTATGTGAGTCAGTGGGAAGAAGTGGGTGGCCACCGATATCCACCTGGATCAATCCCCCCCCCCGCTTAGGAATCAATGATATCCATTACATCTAGTTTCCCCATCATATGAGGAATTTTTTGTTGAATTTGGCCTCAGGTGAGCCACTTGTCTTGGTGCAGGAGATGCCCCACTTTGATAATATGATAAAGTTGAAGCTTCTGTTGGCGAGTGCCCTTGACTTAGGTGTCCATGATATGATTAGTGGATGCATGTTCCATGTATTTAGGGTTGATATATGTTGGTGTCAACTATTCTATGATCTTTGAGGTGTTCAATAATGGTGGAAAGTATGGTCGAAGGAGGTCCACATTAAACATTGGGTGCAAGCCAAGGAAGGGGGGAATGTTGAGCTCAAAAGAATTGTCACCCACAACCTTGGTGATGGT
>JZKD02S1620339.1:155349-165534 GCA_000966675.3 Picea glauca
AACACATCTAAAAGGTAGATCAACAAAGTGTTTGATGAAATACCTCACTCAGAAAAAGTTTTGAAAAGACACCAAAACAGTGATGATCCTTGCATAATGGCTTGGGATCATTACATCATCTTCACTCGCTCACTTGATGGGACATAGATATGGCCCAGATGGAACAAAAACCCATCGTGAAGATGGAATTCAATGACAATTGTGTTTGTTCCCAGCTTATGGTAGGTAGTGGTGAAGTTAGGATCTCTCTCTTAGAGTTGGGGCCATATGGAGGTCTCATGTCCATAGGAGGGTAGCACCGTGGTTAGTGCTACAACTGAAGGTCGACTGAGGTAGTCAATGGCGTGGTTGGTGCTCCATGTCTTATACTTGATGTTGATATGGAACTCTTGCAAGTATGTGGACCAATTTTGATGGCAATCATTCTGCAATTTTCCTTATGTCTACATGAACTGTAGAGGCTTATGATCAGTGTGGATGATTGTCTCCTTCCCAAGAATGTAATTCCTCCATTGGCGATAGGATTGTACAATGGAGTACATTTCTTTATTGTAAGTTGGGTACTTATAGACGATATATGATAGTGTCTCACTATGATAGGCCACGAGATGTCTGTTTTGAGTGTGAACTGCGCCCACAACATAGTTTGAAGCATCTATCTCAATCTCAAAAGGTTGTTACAGGTTGGGTAATGAGAGAATCAGGATTGAGCACAAGCACTGCTTCAAATCATCGAATTCTTTCTGTTGCGACTAGCCCCACATGAAATTTTCCTTGTCACCACCTCTAGTCACTTGGCTAAGGGCCCATGCAATGTGGGAGACTCCCAACATGAACCTGTGATAGAAATTGGCAAGGCCTAAGAATATTTGAAGCTTAATGAGTGTGGTTAGAGCTAGCTAATAAAAAATGACATGGATCTTGGCTGGATCGACATGCACCCTATGCTTAATAACAATGTTATCTAGGTACTAGACCATGTTCATTTCGAAGGAGAATTTTTCCAAATTTGCATATAGCTTGTGTTGTCTTAGAGTGTGCAGAACCTATTAAATATGTTGCAAGTGCTTTTCCCAACTCTTGATGAAGATGAGGATGTCATCCAAATACACCACCACAAATGAATTGGTGAAAGGACACAATATATCGTCCATCATCCTCATGAAAGTTGTTGGGGCATTCATCAAGCCAAATGGCATGACTAGCCATTCAAAAAGACCTTCTTTGGACTTGAAGGAAGCCTTCCATACACTAGTCTACTCTATTGGGACCCAGTCGTAGTCAGACTTCAAATCAATATTACTGAAGTATTTGCCCCCCTTGAGCTGGTCAAGGAGATCATCAATTCGGGGAATCAGGTATTGGTTCCTGACTGTGATTTTATTTAGGGCCCGATAATTAATGCAGAGTTGCCATGTCCCATATTTTTTCTGCAGAATCATGATTGGGCTTCCACAAAGTGATGATCTTGGTCGAATGTGCCCCTTTTCGAACAGCTCTTGGATTTGGTACTTGATTTCCTCAATTTCTGACAGAGAGAAGTGATAGACTATCCCATTGGGTAGTGGTGCATCATGGGTCAAATCGATTGAATGATTGACCTGATAGTGTAGAGGTACCCCAATGGGCGAGGAGAAGATGTCTTTGTATTCTTCCACAACCTTATCCACCTATTTTTGCGACATGGAGAGACATGTAATAGAGGCCATGGATGTGGATGTAACCTTCCTCTCACTTTGAGTGTGAATCTGGAAGAAGAAAAACTTCTCGGTTTGAGAGATGACCTTCATGCATTTCTTGGAAGAGATCAAGGAAATGGAAGTAAGTGGGACTACCTTGGGTATCCTGTACAATTTCCTATCCAAAGTAATAATAACTCTACGATGCCTAGACTCATATACAGGATGACATTTCCATAAATATGGTTGGACCAAAAGAACATTAGAAACTTCAAGAGGGGCGACATCACACAATAACTCATCTTTGAAGGGATGGATGTTATAGGGCAGGAGACACTATTAGCTGATGCGAAGATCGCTCTTTTGGAGGAGCCATCCGATGGTGTACATATGTGGGTACAGTGTTGTCGACAGATACAACTGCTTGATGACCTCCACTGAGATGAGGTTCTTCTGGCTAACGTTGTCAATAATGAAGTGTAGTGGAGTACCCTTCACCCACATTTCTGAATGAAAGAGGCTCTCACCTTCCTTTGGTTCATCAGGTTCACCGGGTTGGATCTTGGTGGTAGAAACAATGGCACTGGGTTATATGTCAATGATGTGTCTCCCTTTTTTTGGTTTTGACTCAAAGTTGGAACCCACATCTGATTTAGAGGCTTTCACCTTAGCCACCAATGACTGATTTGAGTGGCATTCAATGATGTTATTCTAGGGGCTCTTATGGAACTCGCACCACTTCCTAGTGTCTTTCTTTGTCTTTCCATTGTCCTTCTTCATTTTTTTCTTAGACTAGATGTATTGAGGTTGTCCATATTTTTTCTTTCCTTTGTTCTGTGGGTTGGGGTTGCATTTTCCCTGCTTCTGCTATGAGGGGTTTGTAGACCCAAACTACCTCGTCTTTTGTTTAAGCCTTTGCTCGATTTTGACAACATATCGATAGGTCGCGCCCAAGGATGAGATGTCCAAAAACTCCATTTTTGTCTAGATGTATCTATGCATACCATCATGTTACTTGAGAACCATATGTCACTTAGAGTCTTTGATACCCAACTTGGTGTGCAAGGTATGGAATACATTGGTGAATTATGGCACTATTTGATCCCTTTTCTACCGCAGTGTGGTACATCTTGTATATAAGTCGTCATAACTTCCAACAGGGTAGTATTGTTCCTTAATAATATCCCTAAAAGAACCCCAAGTGGGTGCAACTACAAATAATGTAGATTCCTCTTTTTCCTTTTGTTCACAGAAATTCTCCCACCAATCTTTGACATGGGGGTTGGCCTTAAGGAGTGAAAATGTAATATTTTCTCTATCGAAAAAGTTATGGAAAAAAAAATACCCTTCTAGAAGGTTTAACCATTTGTCTACCACATCTGCATCTATTTGACCTTCAAATATAGGAATATAAAAATTGATTTGTACCTTAAAGGGGGTGGCATCGCCGCTTGAGGAAGATGTGTCTGTTGTTGGCAGTCACCGAATGATTTGTGCAAAATTATCCATCATCTCGTTCCTTTGTCACGCAATGGACTCCTCGAGAAATAGTTTAAAGGGATATCCTACCCCATTGTCTCTCTTTTCTTCCCCCATGGTGATCATCAAGTTCGGTGAGGCCGATCTTGCAAAGGATCAACTAGTTCGAGTTTCAACTACTTATACCCTAACCTTGTTGGGGACATTCACAGAGAAACAAATGAAGAGAAGACTACTATGATACCACAGATCCGGATTTATAAGTAGAGTAAAATGAAACATAGATCTATAATATTAAAATAGAGATACAATGAACAATAACAAAGATACAGTTAAAATTAACTTCTATTTAATAAAGAAATATGTTGAAATTGTAAAATTCATAATGAAACGATCTTGCTCGAATGGTGGTAGTTAATCTCTAAGAAGAGATGTGGCAGCTATGCGCGTTCGTTTGAGCACATTACAATGAGGCCTCCAGGCCTTTTTAGCATCAATAATTAATAAGAAAACCCTAGACATCCAGAAACCTAACCCTAGGAGATGAAGCGCCAAAAGTCATGTGGGCCCTGATGGGGCAAGTTGGTATATCAACTTCCTGGGGTCGTAACTTTTACATACGATCTTCGTTTTAGGCGCATTATAGCATGTTGAAAAGGTATATATGAGGAATACACATTTTCTCATCACAGTGTGACTCCATCTACAATGTGACTATGGCAAGCCCAAAAAATGTTGTTTAGGGCCTCAAAACGACCCCAAAAGTTTGGGACTCAAAAAGCTAGAAAACAAATTGCCAAGATGAAAAATGTATGTGAGTTAGTTGGAAGAGGTGGGTGGCTACTAATATCCACCTGGATCATTCATGCTATCAATATTGTCTCCTCCTGATATGCAGATATGTTTACGACTACTACTAGGATTTGAGAGATTTCTTGGAGTATCATTTCCTCCTTTTCTCAACAATTTCTTGAACATGCTTGAATTCTTCTTGTTGGTTGATAGTCCCTATATTGTACATGTATTAGTGCATGGGGGGTTCTTACATCACCTTAAAATAATTTAAATCAACTAAAATGAAAGCACACTACTCAAATCAAACTTAAGCAATATGAAAAAAATGATCATGTACTTGAACTCCACATGTTACTAAGATCCTGTTGTCACCAAGTTATCTTTTGACATGAGTTAGTCTTTCCATGAATTAGTTTATTCGTCCATCCTACTTAACATGATTTAAATGGTTGAAGAGAGACTCGCTACATCCCTACTTATAGTGAATGCGCAGGTTCTTATGTCTCTTATTCTTGTCTCTCTTCCCATGCATTCATTCCTATATGCATTTAAATGATAAAAAAAAACTAATGACTTTTTGCACTTACCTGAAAATGATGACAAAAATGTCATTCAATTCAATTAGGTGAACTCTACTACATTAAATTATCAACCTAGGGATCATAAATTGATGAAGTGCATGAAAAATATATGCAATCCTCAACTTCCAATCTATCCCTAAATGACTACTTATGCAAAAGGAAAGTTGGTCATTGTTTGGTTGTAGAAACAAAGTTTTATTCAACTGCAGAAAGGACAAAGTACTTGCAAATGATTAAAAAAAGGACAAAAGGATAATTCTAAACTCTTAGGATCATCAATCTACTGAATTGTTAATACATTATTTCAATCATCTAAGTAATGAGAGTTCCTGCATCTAAAATAACAACTAATTTTTCAATTGATGTCTATTGTGTTAGTTATCTTATGTGAGTAGAAATAAATAAGTTTGTAGAAAATAAATGACAAGAATATGAAATCACACAACTGAATAAGAAAACAATACCAATAGGAAAGTAAATGTGTACCACACTCTTCCTCAAGGGGTTGTCTTGGCTCAAGGAACACTACTTATAAAGGAATGTATATAAGACTGAACTTATAAACTCAACACATAAAACTTGTGAATTGAAAAACAACCAGATCTTGATATATTAATTCAAATGGAAATAAGAGTTTTACAACATTTTGATATCAAAAGATAGTCGTCCCTATGAAGGTATGATAACCCATATTTATACATTACATACAAGATATTAGATCCACAACCCATAGATCCTCAAATCGGTCACAACAACTTTTTCTAAGAAAATCTAGTTTAAAGACTCAAGCATATATCCCATATATTTCCGTTTTAGGGAAATTCGCTCATGAGAAACCTAAATGGTCTTGTCTTGCACAAAACCTATGTCCCAAATTTCCAATATTCACTTTCATATTCTTGCAATTGACCCTACAAAATCACTGCCTGGAAACTGATGTGAGTCGACATAAATATTTGACCAAGAGCTAGATCTTTATGCTTTCAACTTGGGAATTATCTAATGGAAGCATAACCATATTGAAACTTCTATATGAAATTCCATGTGGTTGATTCTCATTTGGACAAGTGGAAGTATGAGAATTGATGATGATGATAGCAGGAAGTAAATTGTGGTGGCTTGGAGCTCTTTAGGCTTGGCATAACCGAAATGTGGCTACATACTTCATCAACCTTCATTAGTAAACCAATCATAATCCTCTTTAATTAATTAAAAACAAGAAAATTAATGACAATTAACCACTTAATGCTTAGAAGTTTTTATTGGTGCTTTCATGAGGAAATAAGATAAAAATGGAAATGGATGGATGGAAGGAAAAGACATAATTATCATAAAACAAGTAATTCTAATGGCGAAAAAGGTGTCAAATCAATGACCCAATAAAAAACTTACTGATAAAAGCATGGCTTAGTTTTAACAATCTAAATAAATAAATCAGTGGAAGAACAAGGAAACCATACACATTTGCAAACGTAATTTTTTGGGTAAATACCCTTGGAAAAACCCCCAAGGGAAAACCAATACAATGTTGATTTTATTAATACAAAATTTTGGCTCTCGTCCTAGGATAATGGCCCACCCGAGGAATAATACAAAACAACAAATAGCTTAGACTAACACACTTGGCCACTACTCCTTTGTTGCCTCTTTGCTCCTTTCCTTGAACCCTACCCCTACACACATGGATGAAAGTCCTCCACCCAATCAATGAGATCTCCTATCTCACTCTATGTGTGTCTCCTCCTCTCACTTAGGATGCCTTTTATAATATTGAGTTTACCCTAAATACAAAACCCTATATATCCAAAGTGATCAATGGTTGAGATTAGATCTCACCTTCACTTTATGATCTAATGGCTAGGATTTAATTTAACTCACCAATGCCAAATACTTAGGCATCTAATTAAATTAAACTCACATTAATTACAAAAAGGCTTTCACTTTAATAATCATTTTATTAAAGTGAATATCCTAAGTCTTGAGAGGTTTTATGGATGACTTCCACATGTTAGACACAAAACCAATGTGGAAGTACATGTCCATTGATACAAACATCAAAACTGTTCCCCTTCAAAAAATCAACATTCTGAATGACCCTGATCTGCTTATTTCTTCAGGTGATTTTGGGCCATGACCAAGTTTTCTTTGAGGATGCGGAGAATGGAAACTTGAATGGTAAGTGTGTTCTTGATGTGTCAAGCCTTGGATACACTTGGTAGGTAGGAGAGAACATAAGGTGTCTTTTGACCATAGACGAATTCAAAGGGAGTCATGTGAGTGGTAGCATGGTAAGATGTGTTGTACCACCATTTAGCTAGTGGTAACCACCGAGGCCATTGAGTTTGTCTGTCGGACGCAAAACACTTGAAATATGTTTCCAAGCACTTGTTGACAGGTTCAATTTGTCCATCAGTCAGGGAATGATAAGTCATACTAAGATGCAATTGGGTTCCTTGTAGCTTGAATAATTCTTGCCAAAAGTTGTTGGTGAAAGTTGGATCCAAAGTGAGGCATGCCATGGAGTTTGAAGATATTATCCATAAAAATTTGAGCCATTGTGGATGCGGTGAATGAGTGTTTAAGAGCACATAAATGAACATATTTGGATAGGTGATTGACAACAACCATGATGACTAACTTATTACCTGATTTAGGTAAGCCTACAATGAATTCCACGGAAATATACATCCATATAGTAGGGGGAATAAGGAGCGGTTGGAGTGTTCCTAGATTTTTGACTATTTCACCTTTATTTTGTTGATAAATATTAGATTCAACCACAAAGGTGCAGATGTCCTATTTCATGCCTTCCTAGAAAAAATAATGTTTGACCTGGATGTCTTTGTACAATTCTGATCTTGAGATAGATACATCTTGGGTTGGTACACCATTGTATGAGGAATATTAAGTTCTTCAATACTAGTCATTAATTTACACAACCCTTGTCCCTTGACAATCTTGAGGAGTGTGATATCCATGTCATATTTTTGGAGCTTGGCAAGCTAGGTTTCCCATCTCCCTTCTCTAAATGGTTGATTAAGAAACATTTTCATTGGAGGTTGTGATACATAAGCTATGACATGTGCTGGAAGGATGTAAGTTATGAAATGAGCCACTACTTTTACCAGAGAAAAGGCTTGTTTTTCTATGTCAAAATATTTCAATTCATAATCATGCAATGCCTTACTCATAAAGGAAACTAGAAATTCTTCTCCTTTTTAATTTCTTTGTTTAAGTATGGAATCTATAGTCTCCTTTGAAGCGAATGAATATAGTATAAAATCTTTGTCAAGATCTGGATTGACAAGAAAAGGAGCAGTGGTGATTGTTGCTTTATATTTGCAAATTTCTTTTGAATTTCTAGAGTCCATTCAAATTTTTGGTCCTTTTTCAATAACTTGTTGATAAACTTTACAATTGTGGTATAATAAGGAACAAAGAATCCAACAAAATTTATCTTCTCAAAGAAATATTGTATTCCTTTTTTAGATGTTGAGGGGCTCAAATCATTAATGGATTTTATCCTTTTTAGATGAATATAAACAACTTCCTTTCTTACAATATGACCAAGTAGATTTCCTTCTGATACAACAAACAAACACTTCTTTGGATTGAGAGATATACCATACAATATGCATTGTTTGAAGACTTTTCTGAGATGTTTGAAATGTCGTTCTCTTAGTTTTGAATGGATATATAAGTCACCCTGGTAATATGCCATAAACTTTCCAATTAGGTCATTAAAAGCACAACCCATTTCTCTTTGGAATGTTGCACCAACATTTTTCAATCCAAATGGTATGTAGACATAGGCATATGTTTCCCATGGTGTAACAAATGTAGTCTTTGACCTATCTTCCTTAGCAACAAGTACTTGGTTATATCGAGAAAATCCATATAACATAGACATCAATACATAATCGATGACTTGTTCAAGCAAGATCTCCATATTTGGGAGGGGGTAATTATCTTTGGCACTTGCACAATTGATATCTCAAAATTCCTCACACAGTCTGATTCACCATTCCTTTTCTTGACCACCACCAGATTTGATATCCATTCTGAATGTCAGATTGAAAAAATTATACCAACCTTCTTTAACTTTTCTAGTTCTAATTTCACTAGAGGACTCAACTTTGAATTAATTACTCTCAACTTATGTCTGAGACTTATTTTAGAGGTATGGTATGCTAGAAAATAGATTTATCATACTCCTTTAAATAATCATAAGTCCAGCAAAAAACATCTTTGAATTCTTGAAAAAGGATGGAATACCTTTTGACTTCAACATTAGTACAACTGGTACCCAAATTTATATGTTTTTTTGTTTCAGGTGTCCCAATGTTTATCTTTTGAATTTCTTGGAATTTCATGAGAGACTATTCTTTTGTCATATTCTTCCTTTTTGTCCAATCATCACTTCTGAAAAAAGATTCTAGTCTGACATAATTCTTTGGAAAGAAATTGGTAGTTTGTTCATGTATTTCTTCCTCTTGACAAATTTAATCATGAGCGTTTCCTTCATTTGAAACAATTGGTTGTAAGTATGTAAGGAAATTTGCAACATGTTCATCATTTTCAAATACTTGCCAATAATCTCCATTATCTAGGATATATGGTCAATATAGTTTCTTGACATGAAAGGTATCATCTGTTTGAGAATTACTTGGATTACAGAGACATGTTGCAACTGCTAAGGAATTTTCCTTGTGATTTTTTCTTGAGGAACAAAAGTGATATTAAGAGAATTGAAATAGTCAATAAGATGCCAAACCCTTTTAGCATAAAGTTTCAATATTTCTTTCTTGATCTTGTCTCTTTTCTTGATATGATTGATGACTAATTTCAAATCTCCAGTCACTATCAAATCTCTAACCTTCATTTGAAGTGTTGGAATCAATCCTTGAATTAGTGCTTCATACTCGACTTCATTATTCGTGCAAGGGAAATTGAGTCTGATTTCATGTGGATAGATGCAATATTGAGGAATTTTAAATACAACACTAAATTTGATACCAAACTTAGAACAAGAACCATTGAATGACATTTTCCAAAAACCTTGAAAGGTATTATCTTCATTTTGTTTGGGAGAATTCGTTTGATCTGTGTTGAAAAGAATATAATTTCCAATTCTAGCATCAATATAGTTATGCATCATTTTGTTTTCTTTCTTTTGAAATGATTCTAGCCTTCTTTGTTTTTTCGGTACTTTGATCAATGTTCCATCTTTGCTTGGAAGCATCATGCAACTTCCATCATTCATTATGTACCTTCCGATCATCGAGCACCAATCTTTGGCAAGGACAACTCCATATGCTAGGGGAAGAATTAATGTATTGTTGGCTATGTTTTCAATAAGAAGGTTATCCTACTTTTTGTACTTGTGGGTTGATATGTGGTTGTCCTTTAATTGCTCATGGTTTCACATTATTACTTGGTTGTAATTCCATGGTTGTGATGGTGCATCTTGTTTAAGGGCTCTCACTTATTCTTTCATAATATGAAGATTTGTTCTTGACTAATTATGATGCATCAATGAATGGATTACTTGCATATTCTCCATAGTATTCAAGCCCTTTTGTTCTTAGATCTTGACTCCATAACCCAATTGGATAGGAACTAGTCTTGGCAAGTTCCACCATCCCTTTATT
>JZKD02S1620350.1:52131-68231 GCA_000966675.3 Picea glauca
TAAATGGATAAGCAACAATCATCAATTGCACATAACAAAGTAGTGCACATTAAAATTTTCAATTTCATCTAAGTTTGTGGATGAGGTAACATGTGATGTGGTGCCACTAAGTGAATGTGGAATGATCTTAGGCAATCCTTACTTGTATGATCGTAAAGAAATCTTCTACAGGGAAAGGAATCAATATCACTTAATAAAAGCAGGTCAAGAATATGTGGTTCATGCTCATCATTATAAAGAAAATCAATCTCCTCAAACAATGGAACAATTAAGAAAGGAAACTCAAGCAAGAAACACACCTATAATTGTTTCAAATCAAGTCATTGATCTTAAGCAAGAACATGAGATGATTGTAGAATGGAAAATCAATCACACTTTGCTTCAAGATAAGCTAATGTCGTGCAAATATTACAAACATATCAACTCATTTACAATCATATTTTTGATGCTGTCATTAGTAATGTTGTCAACATGGATGATAGTGGCTTTAGTAAGAAGTGACATGGTACAAATGGCTAACAATATGCTGTAAGTTATCATGATTGTTTTACAGTTGATCTTGATGAGACATGCGCACAAGACAAAGTTCAAAGACAGAGAATAAGTCGGGTGGCCTATCCCGAGCTTGATGACTTGTCAGTAAACTTTTGGAGGACCAAAAGGTCTTTAGCGGGGAGGTGTGATCCATAATTGGATCTAGGAGCCAGATAGGGCTCAGAAAGGATTAAAAAACAAATTTCTCATAATGGCTTCAAAACGGACGTGTGCATAGGCCTCGTTGTTACGAACCCAACACAACTTGAATGGGCTCAAACGAATGTCGTATGCTATTGATATCACGACCTTTTTGTTTTACCAAACATACAAAAAGTCAACAGTCAACATGCAAAAAGTCAACGCGAACGTCATCATGCTGACGTGGAAACGTCTGGAGGTTACATGTGGCAGCTAACAGTACAGTGATGTGGATAAGATGCCTACGTGGACATGATAGGTGGAAAATTTTGGGAGTGACACGTGTCACCACTACAAGGGTGACACGTGGCACATCTGTACGAATGACGTGGTAGGTCTGACACATGGCAGGTGTGCTAACATGGTTGGTTGCTGACTGGGCAGGTGGCAGACGTGGTCCAATCGATGCTTGACAAGTGTCCTTTGAGTTAAACGGTGCCACATGGCCCAGAGATGGGCTGCCACATGGCACCTCGTCATTGGCTTACTATTGCAAAAGGTTTTTGGGTCTCCACCGGATTTGAATCCCCGACCTCTGGTCCAGGCGTATGATTTGGCAGGGCTGGGCTAGCCAACCTGCCCATGGTATTCCTTGAAATCCAAAGGGAAAAAATTCTATTTAAGGTTTGCTGGTATGTAATTCAGACAAAGGTGGGGGCTATGGCCTAGCCCCAACCCCAACGTTACCACTGCATACGACCATACCATTAAAACCCACAGGTATATACTTAATCCATTGGCACGAAATGCTAGCCCCTGGTTTTGGGCTACCCCACTTGCCACTCCATAAGACCCGGTCCTATATACATGCATGCAAAGGTTAAGGGTTAAGCCCCAGTCAGTCGGGCTAGCCTGCCGACTAGGGGGCTTAACCATGGGCTATTTTTTAGGGGCTCTAAATAAGGTATGACACGTGGAGCTTGGAGGACAAGGCCATATGGCCTTTTACGTAACCATGATCCAAACAGTTGGGGGCCAACACTTCCAGTATTAGCACCTGGACACATGGTGAGTGCCAATACGACCAGGGGCCAACGGATAAAGGGGCTGCGCCCTAATATTTCTCAAAAGTGGGTTTTCTTACTATGTAATATGATTTTTCATTGATTTTTGTAGTAATTTTAGATATTTTTGGTCAATGTTGGGGGATGTTGGGCCCTTTTTGAGGCCAGATATTGGGGAGAAGTTGGGAGATGGTTACCAACTTTAGGCCTATAAAAAATAGAGGTTCTTGAAGCCAAAGGAAGAGATTCGGAACATGCTTATGCTGAAGAATGGCCAAGCCAAAGCCATTTTTATGCAGGGAAGCTGTTGAGGAAAGCACCTTTGCAGGCCATTTTTGGGAGCTCCATTCATCCGATTTTAGTGCCACTAGTTTTGTTGGGTTCCAAAGATCCAGTAGAACAAGACCAGATCAATTTGTAATTCTTTTGGCACTGCTGTGATGTACTTTTAAATATTTGAACAGAAATAAGAAAGCCTCACCCACTAAGACAAAGGCCCATAGATGTAGGCGAGATTATCGAACTCCGTTATCACATTGGTGTTTATGGTCTGCTGATCTTCATGCTTATGTTCAAATCTGTATATTTCTTTATGGTTGTTATGTTTTCTCATTATTCCTTCCTCTTTCATTAGTTTCCTAAATGGTTAATTAACACTTGCAAGATAACTCAACCATTTTCATTTAAAAGATCTTTTCGGATCAAGTATGCATCCTGAATCATAAATTTAAAGTACTCAGGAACGAATCCACAGGGTTGGTAAAGGTTCAATTGACTTACTACAGTCTTGAAGACATAACATGGGAGTACAAAGAAACTATGTCGGAGGTGCTAGCACAAAAACTTGTCAAAGTCTTGTGGGTTGTGGTTTCCACCTAGGTTTGTAATTTTTCCCATTCTTCCTCCATTGGTAGACCCGATTGTAGGTTATTATTCACGACTTATAGTTTTCTTTTGTTGCCTTCATCTATTTAATCATCACATTTTTCCTTATCAAATTGCCTAAGAAGTATCAACTATAATCCTTTCTATTTTCCATAAAATCAATCACTTCTCTCTCTTTGCCTCTGTCACTGATCCTTTTTGTTTTCCCAAGCCCTCATCTAGTCATTCAAGTAATATACATAGGCCGCAATCGTGAGCACCAAGCACAACACTTAGAGCGACCTGATGTGGTCTCACTTCAAGCGAGCAAGCAAGATTAATTTTCAGCGGCAGAGATCCATCAGGAAGATCAGATCGACGACCATCGAGTAATCAGGATCAGAGAGTTGCACGAAGTTTAGATTCATCCAGAGGTACAAAATCATGAGGATAATCTTGGCCATTGGCACCGGTAAGAACACGTGGCATAGAATCAAGATTTTGCTGACTCGCACGATGGAGCAGTCAAAAGGTAGAGTCGTGAGGACTCGTGAAATGAAAAATAATATGGGTCGTCCATTTCAAAGGGATGTGTGTCATCTGATCCGAGGGATCGCGATTTCATGACTCGGGTGGTTTGAGCATGGAGCACAACGTGAACTCGTGAAACATGATATCCCGAAGTGCCTGGGAATTAGGCCAGCGATCACAACCCAGGGTCATATGAAATAAGGTCCGTAGAGGAAGGTAGGCATTTGATTAAGTGACAGGAAGTTGAGGTCATTTGAGGAGATGACCGTGGCCATCAGATTCAAAGCAAATCCGACCATTGATCTCAATGGGCATTTTTGCGATTTCGAGTGTCAGGATATTTGAAATCAGGGGGAGTGAAAACTTCCAAAATGTGAAATCCTGAAATTTCATATGCGATAAGCATGAGGTCATGGCCCGAGGTCGTGCGAGGCAAGGAAAAGAGATGCACAAAGGATCAAAGCACCCTAGTCGGTCACCGAGAAGGATCTGCATGGCCTCGAGGCACCATAACTGACTCAAATGAGTCATGAGATTGCCTGGAACATTCATGGGTATCAGGTCTTGCCCTGATCCCTATGAAAATAGTTAATGAAAATGGGGAATGTGGTTGAAACCTCGTTTCACCACATAAATGGAAATCATGTAAAATATGGCCGTAGAGGGTAGATTGTCATTCGATATCGATCTGATCTTGCGTCTGACAGAAGAATGCAAGTGAAACCTGACATAAGAAGATGCAAACACCAAGCCTTGAACACAGTCACCAGAGCACACTTCTGTTGGGAGCAAGTTTCTTTGAGTATATATACTCAGTTTTTATATTTTGTAATGGTTGATGGTAGAGCAAAGCTCCCGATTTGTAAAGTTTTAATGAACACTCTTGTTCTCTGGTTATGCTTTGTAATATGAGATTTCTTGTTTAACGATAATGATATTTCTTTCTCCCTCTTGTTTTCTTCTGATACTGAAAGAGTTCATGATTGACTGATTCACTTGAATTATTGTGACTGCATTATGATGAAAGTTTGATTATAGTACTGTTATAATTTCTTTCATTTCCTTTGAGACTTGAATTCAAGAAGATCTTGTGCCTAATTTTTTTTTCTTTGGCTACTGGAAGACCAGATGTCTTCAGAAGATCTCTACATTTTCTCGCCAAAGTCTTCCTCCTACTCACCCTTACCACAACCTACTGACTAAAATTAAATCAAGACCTCACCTTCTTGTGCATATCAATCCAATTTTCTGAGTTAAGACAATATTTTCTTGAGACTGCACCCATTTTTCCCTGTTATAAACAATCTGTGACATAAAACTGATGGGTACTGGGCTTACCTCTGCCACAATCCAGAGGTGACTTATTGTGCTAACATTTCTGGTGCTGTTGCTGGGGACAAATTTGAATATTTTCCCTGGGATTGAACGACAAAGCTTACTAGTTCTGAAGGTGCAACATAACTTAGTACATCAAAGATTGCAACTGTGAACCTGACGACTCCACTGTGGTGACTCCATTGTTTTAGTTGTGGCTTCTAGAGGCAGACACACGAGGTCTAATCCACAACTACCTTTAGCAACACTTGAAGTTGACCCAGAGAAAATTGTCAGAAAGGGAAAGGTCCCTCGATAAGATACTTCTGCTGCTGAACCAGGTATTTCTGATGATTTTCACTATCCTCCTTTATAAACTCTGATATCTACTTCTCATTCTCCTATTATACCTTCTATTGGAGTTTCCCGATGTTTAAATTTTGGGAGTGTTCCTGTTGAGTTTTCCCCACCCGGTCTAGGTTTGGAGGGAGAAATCCTTGTCACTCCTCTCTCCCTTGAAGTTGTACCTTGGTCTAGACCCTAGACCTCGGAAGATTTTCCCACTCCACATTTTATTACTCCTTCTTCTGTTAGAGTTACTGATTTTGCAGAAAGGGAATCCTCTTTCCCTTCAATACCTATAGCCTTTTCTCCAAATCCTCTGATGTTTCCCTTTCCTCTTGGAAGCTCAGTTCCAATCTCCCTTGTTCGAACCCCTCCCCCTCCTAGTTCTCCTCCACCTATCATCTCTATGGAAGGTGCCCATCCTCCTAGGAACATAATGGATGCCATAGTGGCTGCAAGATATGCCCCTCTAGTCCTAACTCATCCAATGAATACTCTCCCTACTGGAGATTACCTAAAGTATATGCCCAAGTTCATAAGAGATGAATACATAACTGCCGAAGAACACATGGTTTCCTTCTACAGTTATGCAGACAACCTTAATATTGAAAATGAGGATGTCTCGATGAGAGTCTTTGTCTAGAGCCTTGATGGTGAGGCTAGGAAATGGTTTTGAGGGTTGACCCCTGGATCCATTACTGGGATTGAGGTCCTAGATGATGTTTTCTTAAGGCAATGGGGGGATAAAAAATAATTTATGTATTATATCACATAATTTAGTTCCCTAAGAAGAAAAGAGGGAGAATCTGTCTTCGAATTCTCCAAAAGATTCAATAAAATGTACAGTAACATCCCTGCTGAGATAAATCCTACATAAGCCTCTGCCAAAATTACTTACGCTAGTGCTTTTGACCCTGATTTATACCTCTTGTTGAGAGAAAGAAGAGATACTTCCTTGGCTCATATGGAATATGCAACCCTAGAAGCAGAATCCAATGTATTGGCAGTTGACAGAATTAGGAATAAATACGATAGAGGGAGAGGGAGGGGTGAGGCCTCAAGATCTGGTTCTTCTGCGTCTCACCCTCAAGTAGATGAATTGACCAAGATGGTGAAGTCCTTGTCTGCGAAAATGTAGAAGATGAAATTCGAAGGGATGCAAGGTTATAAGAATATCCAAAATGCCGACAATAGAGGAAAATTCAAAAGACCGAACAATACTCCTTAGATACTTCCAAGAGAGCCTAGAAATAGAGATAGGGATGATCATAAAATCCAAACACTGCTCCAAAATAATCTAGTTGCTGATGAAGAGAGGGAGGAAGAAGAGCTTGATCATGAAATCCATTGTCTTGGAGATACCTCCCCATTTCCCCATTTGACTCAATCTTCATACGAGGAATCTCTCATGAACAATCAAATAAATGAGCTAAGTAAGGGTGAGAAGGCCAATAGTAGTCCCAATAATTACAACCTCAGGTATAAGAATAAAGAAGGGAAGTCTGACATCCCTGATCAGCCTTCCAGAGCAGAGAAGCCTGCTAAAGATGCAACAAAAAAAATAAAGAAAAGAAAGCTCAGAACCCCTCACCAGTAGCCAAAGATCCTGCCCCAGAAGTGAGAGAAATTATAAAGCCCCTTTCCTCCTTTAACTTCGAGCATGAAATTCAAAAAATCAGAATCCCTGTGCCCCTTTTAGAGCTAGTCAAGCATGAAGATTTCAAAAATCCCTCTCTAAGCTGTTGCAGTGTGAGCCATCTTGCCATTCCACAGACTCAGTAAATATTCAAGATGAAAATCCAACAATTATCTTAGGTCCTATGGTAGAAGATAGAGATGATTCATCCCCTCCCTTCTATACATCACTGAACATACATGATAAGGTGCTGCATAACTCTTTGATAGATTCAGGGGCATCTCATAATCTTATGCCCAAAACTGTCATGGAAGAACTTAGGTTAGAAATCACAAAGGATTATCATGATTTGTATTCTTTTGATTCAAGGAGAGTGAAATGTCTTGGGGTCATCAAATATCTGGTCATGACCTTGTTTTAGTTGCCCATGAAGAGCATGGTAATGAATATCATGGTGGTTGATGTTCCTCCCAATTTTGGCATGCTCTTGTCAAGATCTTGGATAAAAAGACTTGGGGGAACCTTGCAGATGGACCTCACATATGCTACCATTCCAGTGTCCGGAGGGGAGCATAGGAGACTTTACAAAGAATCTCAGTTGGCCTACATTATTAGTGATGAAGCATACCCCACCAATCAACCTATCTTTGCACTCGACACTGATTTGGGATCTAGTTTGTTACAACTCAATGATACTCTTGAAGCTCCTCTTGAAATAAAAAAAGACCCATTTCTTTTCATGAAATACCTCCTCCAACTACTTCTGTGTGGAAGATGTTCTTCAACGGATCCTCTTCTAGGGAAGATGCTAGTGCCAGAGTGGTTTTTGTGTCACCTTGTCAAGAAGCCATACCCTTGTCCTATAAACTATAATTTGAAGCTACCAATAATGTGGTAGAGTATGAGGCTCTTGTTTTGGGTTTGAGGGATGCAAAGGACATGGGAATTGAAGAGATAAGAGTGTTTGGATATGATGAGTTGATTGTCCAATAGATCAGAAATATTTATCAGGCCAAACACCCTCAGCTCAGAAGTTATAGAAATGAAGTATGGGACTTAATTGACATTTTTTCTCGGCTTTCAAAATTTCATTTATTCCAAGAGAAGATAAATTCATGGTTGATTCTCTAGCCATCTCAATGATCCAGTTCAGGGTCCCACTTCCACCTAAGCTCAGGTATGATTTTGATATTAGATATAGGCCCTCTGTACCTGATAATATCAAGCATTGGAAGGTGTTCGAGGATGATCTTGAAATCATAAGATTTCTTGAGTCGGTTGATGAGTTCTCTGCATTACACATTGATCATGATCATGATTCCGAAGGTGACCCTCCCCCTGAAGTATTTTTGAATAAAATTTCTAATCACCATATTGTTCAGCTACCTAACAACCACATTCCAAACGGACTAGTTCCTTTAGAAAGATTGTTCGATGGGAATGATGTGGTAGTAAAGTTTAAAGTCCCAACTAAGGATGTTGATGTAGCTGAGTGCAATATTGGCATAGAGGAGGATCTAAAATTCATCAAGCTGTCAAGGGAGCAGAGGGCCGAGTATGATGAGTTATTAAAGGAATTCGTTGATGTGTTTGCTTGGACCTATGAAGACATTAGAACATACGACACAACTGACATTGAGCATAAGATCCCATTGAGAGAGGAGGCCAAACCATTTAGGCATAAATTAAGACAAATAAATCCTATGCTACTTCCTATTATGGAAAGGGAGGTAAAGAAACTGTTGGACGCCCAGATCATTGTCCCTTTGAGATATTCTGAATGGGTAGCCAACCTGGTCCCGGTAAGAAAGAAAAATGGAGAAATCAGATAGTGTGTTGACTTTAGAAATATGAACAAAAGCTCTAAGAAGGACAATTACCCTTTTCCAAACATGGAACACATATTGCAAAGGGTGATAGGTGCATCAAAAATTTCCATGATTGATGGATTTTCTGGCTACATCCAGATCTCTATCTTGCCTGAAGACAGAGAAAAGACAACCTTCACCACTTGTTGGGGCACATTCATGTATGCCAAAATTCCCTTTGGGTTGATGAATGCAGGAGCTACCTTCCAGTGAGCCATGGAATTCGCCTTCATTGGAGAAAGAGATAAATTTGTGGTCATCTATATGGATGACATAACTGTCTTCTCCAAATCTGATAAAGAACATTGTCAACATATGAGAAAGGTCTTCTCAAAATGCAGAAAGTTTGGTCTCTCCCTAAATCCCAAGAAGTATTTATTTGCTATGCAGGAAGGAAAATTGTTGGGACACATCGTATCAGCCAAGGGGTCAGGATCGATCCAAGCAGGGTGGAAGCTATTCAAGCCTTGTCACTTCCCAGGTCCAAGAAGGAGGTTCAATCTTTTCTGGGAAAAAATAATTTTCTGAGAAGATTTGTTTCAAATTTTGCTGAATTGGTGAAACATATCACCACCATGCTCAGGAAAGGGAATAAAGTAAAATGGACTGCTAATCCCAGAGAATCCTTCAACCAAATAAAAAAAGCATTGATTGAGGAACCTGTGCTGATTAGTCCTGATTACTCCAAAGATTTTCTGATTTTTTCTTTTTCTTCTTTTGATACAGTGGTAGTTGTTTTATTGCAGAAAAATGCTGAAGGGCTGGAGCAACCTATTTCATTTTTTAGCAGAGCACTAATAGATGCATAGGAAAAATATGACATCATGGAGAAACAATCCTATGCCTTGGTAAGGGCTCTCAAAGATTTTAGAGTTGATGTTCTACATTCAAGGGTTATTGCATATGTCTCTCCATCTTATGTGAAGAACATTCTCATCCAGCCTGACATAGATGCACGCAGGTGCAAGTGGATTGCCAAAATCCTTGAATTTGATCTGGAAATAAAACCCACGAAACTAGTTAAAGGTCAAGGTTTAACCAAGTTGTTGGCTGAATCTAATTGTAAAGATTTGGGGGTTAACTTCATCAATGCTTTCTCAAGAGATCAACGAGATGAGTTTTCTGATAAAAACCCTCAAGACAACCCTCCGTTGGCAGGATGCGCTTGGTATAAAGATATTGTATATATTTTATGAGAGTTAAGGCCTCTCGATGATATGGGAAAAAGAAAGGCAAGAGCTCTTAAGCTCAAAGCAATTAAATATTGCCTTATTGAGAAGGTTTTGTATTGGAAAGACCCTCTGGGATTGATTCTAAGATGTTTAGACCCACCAGAGGCCCAAAATATCATGTTAGATTTCCATAGCGGCCTATATGGGGGACATCACTTCTGGAAAACCACTGCCTACAAAATTCTCAGGGCTGGGTACTACTGCCCTACTCTATTCACTGACGTCTATGCGAAAATCAGGGTATGTGTCAAATTTCAGAAATTCTCTGGGAAGCAACAACTCAAGTCTCTGCCATTGAAGCAGGTACTAGCTTCAGGACCCTTTCAATAATGGGGCCTAGAATTTATCGGGGAAATTCATCCTGCTTCAAGTAGTCAACACAAATGGATTTTAACTACAACAGATTATTTCACCAATTGGATAGAAGCTATCCCCACAGGGAGCGCTTCTCACAAAGTAATCATTGGTTTCCTTGAAGATATTATGGCAAGGTTTGGTTGCCCAAACATAATCGTCAATGATAATGCTGCATCCTTCAAGGCCGAACCATTGATCAAGTTTTGCGAGCAATTCAGAATTGCATTGATTCACTATACCCCCTACTATCCGCAAGGCAATGGACTGGCATAGTCCTCTAAAAAAATCCTAATAAATATCATCAAAAGAATGTTAGAGGACAACAAGAAATCCTGCGACTCAAAGCTCAATTTTTCTCTATGGGATGATAGAGTGACAACAAAGAGGTCCATGTGTATCTCTCCTTTCCAGCTTGTATATGGGGCTGAGGTCGTTTTTCCTTCTCACCTCGCCCCGCCCGTGGAAAAATTATTTCAGGACTACTAAGGAGATCCTGATGATATGATCAGAAGAATTCATCAATTGGTAGAAGTCCAACATACTAGAGATCAGGTGATGGACAGAGCACATGGACATCAACAAAGAATTAAGCAAACTTTTGAAAAGAAAGTCAGAAAAGAGGACTTCTAGTTGGGAGATCTAGTACTCAAATGGGACACACCTAAACAAGACAAGGGAAAGCATGGTAAATTGAAGTCCTTTGGATAGGTCCCTTCAAGATTTTTGAAGCATTTCCAAACAACACTTACAGATTGTAGAATTTGGAGGGTGATCAAGTTTTTGGTGGCCTAGTAAATGGGCACTTCCTGAAAATGTTTTTTATTTAAAGCCATGATCGACGTCCCACCATTGTGAATACCGTTCCTGTTTTATGTTGATTGTGTTTTAGTAGGAGACTCCATAACCCAAAGCAAAGGCATCGAAGCTATGCGTTCTTGGCAGCTCACAGGGAGCATGCCATCCATTGTGGAGCCAATGTTAGCACATAAACTTGTCAAAGTCTTGTGGGTTGTGGTTTCCACCTAGGTCTATAATTTTGCCTATTCTTCCTCCATTGGCAAACTCGTTTGTAGGTTCTTATTCTCGGCTTATAGTTTTCTTCTGTTGCCTTCATCCATTTAATCGACCTGTTTTTCCTTATCCGATTGCCTAAGAAGTATCAGCCATAAGCCTTTCTGTTTTCCATAAAATCAATCACTTCTCTCTCTTTTCCTCTGTCGCTGATCCTTTTTGTTTTCCCGATCCCTCAGCTAGTCATTCAAGTAATCTACATAGGCCACAGTCATGAGAACCAAGCACAACACTTAGAGAGTCTTGATGTGGTCTCAGTTCAAGTGAGCGAGCAAGATTAGTTTTTAGCGGCGGAGATCCATCGGGAAGATAGGATCATCGGCCATTGGGTAATCAGGATCAGAGAGTTGCATGAAGTTTAGCATCATCCAAAGGTTCAAAATCGCGAGGCTAATCCTGGTCGTTGGCACTGGGAAGAACATGTGGCGCAAGATCAACATTTTGCTGACTCACAGGATGGATCAATCAAAAGGAAAAGTCGTGAGGACTCGCGAAACACGAAGTCGTGAAATAATCTGGGCCATCCATTTTAGATGGACGTGTGTCATCTGATTTGAGGGATTGTGACTTCATGACCCGGGTGGTTTGAGCATGGAGCACAACGTGAACTCGTGAAACGTGAAATCTTAAAGCACCTGGGAATCTGTCCCACGATCACAACCCAGGGTCATATGAAAGTTGGGCCATAGAGGAAGGTATGCGTCTGATTAAGCGACATGAAACCAAGGTCATTTGGGGAGATGATTGTGGCCATCAGATTCAAAGCAAATCCGACCGTTGATCCTGATGGACATTTTTGTGATTTCGAGTGTCGGGATATTTGAAATCAGGGGGAGTGAAAACTTTTGAAAGGTGAAATACCAAAATTTCATATGGGATAATCATGAGGTCATGGCCCAAGGTCGTGCGGGGAAAGGAAAAGAGATACGGAAAGGATCAAAGCACCCGAGTCGGTCACCGAGAAGAATGTGCATGGCCTTGAGGCGCCATAACTGACTCAAAGGAGTTGTGAGATTTCCTGGAACATTTGTGGGTGTTAGGTCTCGCCCTGATTCCTATGAAAGTAGTTAATGAAAATGGAAAATGTGGTTGAAACCTCATTTCACCACATAAATGGAAAGCATGGAAAATCTGGCCGTAGAGGGCAAAATGTCAGCTGAAATTTCCTTTTCATGGATTTTCGCGTGAAGCCCATACCGATCTGATCTTGTGTCTGATAGAAGAATGCAAGTGCAGCCTGACAGAAGAATATGCAGATGCCAAACCTTGAATACAGTGACTAGAGAACGCTTATGTAGGGAGAAACTTGCTTTGAGTATATATACTCAATTTTTATATTTTGTAATGGTCGATGGTCGAGCAAAGCTCCTGATTTGTAAAGTTTTAATGAACACTCTGGTTCTCTGGTTATGCTTTGTAATATGAGATTTCTTGTTTAATGACAATCATATTTCTTTCTCCCTCTTGTTTTCCTCTGATACTGAAAGAGTTCATGATTGACTGATTCACTTGAATTATTGTGATTGCATTATGATGAAAGTTTGATTATAGTGCTGTTATAATTTCTTTCATTTCCTTTGAGACTTGAATTCAAGAAGATCTTGTGCCTAAGTTTTTCCTCCTAGGCTGCTGGAAGACTTGATGTCTTTGACAAACCTCTACATTTTCTCGCCAAAGTATTCCTCCTAATCACCCTTACCACAACCTACTTACTGAAATTAAACCAAGACCTCACCTGCTTGTGCATATCAGTCCAGTTTTCTGAGTTAAGACAATATTTTCTTGAGACTGCGCCCATTTGACCCTCTTATAACCAACCCGTGACATAAAACTGATGGGTACTGGGCTTACCTCTGCCACAATCCAGAGGTGACTTCTGGTGCTAACATGAGGAATACTTGCAATGTTTTTTCAATTTTGAAGAAAACAAAATATATGAATGAAAGACTCTATTTTGAGCAACTGGAGTTTTAGAAACACATCTCAGAGTCCTAGCCAACCTATGCTGAGGGCCTCAATAAAATAATGGTACAACTCGATGGACTGAGAATAGTGAAGGGGGTGCATTCCTTGGGTCAACGAGTATAGAGGAATGGGAGATTATGCTTCAAACTGCTATTGCAGTATAAAAATTGCAGAATTCTTACTTTTCTAAGTCTTATGATGTAAATTTGTACATGTGTATCGACATAGTGCTATGCACCAAGGACAATGCACAATTGTACGAGAGGGGGAATGTAACATCCCTGCTACAATCCCCAGTTTAATTAATGATTAATGTATTTATGATGTATGCATGTGGCCAAATGATGTATATGAAAAATGTATTTATGATGTTTAATAAATAAAATGTGATTCCAGTTGCTGGGGGATATGAACAGTGATGGGGGTTGATTAATATGAAAGAGAGGGGAATGCCTAGGAGTGTCTAAGAGGGGCCCAAGGGGAAAATTATTCATGGGTATTAATCCAAAACCACATTCCTAAATTTTATTATGATTATGTATTAAACTTCTTTTTTCTGTTTCAGTGTGGAAGAGCCCAATCATTGAATTTATGTAAGAGGGTGGGTGTGAGAAGTCACATCCCATAGTTATTGGGAGCATGGGATTGATTACAATTAGTTTGGGGAAATGTGTATGTCAAGCAAACAATCCAAAGAAGAGGAAATTCATATGGCCAAGAGGGTAGTTTTTGGAGTGTCATGTTTTTGCATCAATAGCAAGCAAAGAACAAAAAATAAGAGCATTGGAGTTGGAAAAACCATAGAGGGTGAATTCCGAAGCATAGTTGGAGTATAAGACTGAATATACAGGTTGTCAAGACTGAAGAGTGAACTCCTCTGTGAGTTGCACTGTAACAACAAGTGACTGCTGTTGTTTTCTTAGTAGTTTTCCTAACAGTGAGATCCCTTGATTTTCCTAGTAGTGAGGTTCTTGGTTACTTGTGCCAGAGAGAACCTAATAAATTATTGGGACACTCGATGGATTGAGAGTAGTGAAGGGGTACATTCCTTGGTTTGGGTAGGTCAAGAGGAAGATAATTGGTGGAAAATCATGATATCTATAGGAGAGTACCATTGGGTTGTGGGATTTTATAAGCTGTGATTGGACAATGAGAGACCACCCTCTTTTGTGGATTGCTATCCCTAGATTAGGGGTGAATTGATATCGATATCTAGAAAACAAAGTCTATGGTTGGCTGGAACGTCCGTCCCAAGTATTTGGTTGCACAATTGATTTAAAAGATAAGCGTTTTATCTTGTTTTCGTGTTGCATTGTGAGTTTTAATTGTTGTGCATGAAATCTATGTATGAGAGTGAATTATATGTTGCTGTAATGAGTTATTAGTTGCATTCATGTGTTAATTCAACATATTGTATATGCATTAGATAATGGTTAAATATGTATTATTTATTAGCTAGTAAGCTACAAGAATTTTGTTAATAGAAAAAAAATTGTTTTTATGTGTATTTTGCGTAGTAATGTTTCACAATTAAGTCGGGGAATGTTACATTTGGAAAACAACATGACAATTTATACACTTTTCTTCTTCCTCCAACTTAATATCAATACAGACAAGTTGAATTGCCATAGTAATAAAGGAATTTAGATGCTCCATCATCCATCCTAAGATGATTCAACTTATTTCAAAGAAACAATTTGTTTAAAGGGACTTTGTTTGATACAAATTCCCTAACTTATCCCAGAACTTCTTTGTGTTGTATTATCTAGAGAGATTCATTAACATTGGATTTGAGAGATAGAATCAAATCACAATTCTTGTATTTATTTCCATCTTTTCTCAATCTTCTTTTGACATACCGATAGGTTTTGTACATGGATCCACATCAACCCATTCTTCTATATATACAAGAAGATATTCCATCTTTAGCTTCTATCTGCAATAAGATCTTCCATATTTAGCTTGCATAACTCAAATCTCTAGCCATTAAACTTCGCTATTCCTATTTTTGAATTTCCTGCCATTTTTCTTTACACAAGATTCACTACGCAAAATCCCACTCCAAAATAGGTTTATTGCAAACCCAAGATAACCTTGATCCTCACAAAATAAGCTAAACCCTAACAACAAAGGTGTCCCCCTAAAGTCAATAACCTCACTCTAATACCAAACAAATAGTTTGATAAACTTGTGCAAGAAAAACAATACTAATAGAAACTAAAACATAGTAATAACAATGGAACATTCACACATTATACACAAGATTTACCTTGGAAACAATTCACCGGGAAAACTAACCTAAAACCTTGCCTCTCTATCTCATTGTATTAACTTCACCGTTGACAATAAAACCCTAATACATTAACATGGATTATATTACAATTCTAATTCCTTAACTAGAATTAGTTTACAATGGATTTGAAAACCATTGGCCTAAAAAGCACAAAATGAACCAAAGACAGACACTAAGACCCCTTTAGTGTTGGGATGAGACTAAGTCTACCTACAAAGAGTACTGTTAGTCCCTAAAGTTTCACTTGACTGTGAGAGGTAAAGCTAGGGCATCGTCAAGTTATTGCAATGGTATTTTTATAAAGGTTTTTGAATAATATTTAGAAAAAGGTTGAAAGATGGCTCAAGAATACAATAAATATAAAAATATATGACTCAATGTAAAAGGAAAATAAACATCTCACTGTCTTAGTAAATGACAGACACTTTGATAAATCAGATGGTAAAGTAAATAAAGAAAGGAGTATATATGAGTATTCAATTTGTCCACTCACACATGATTTCTCATTCCCAAATATCATTAAGAAATAAGAACATGGTACTTGAAATCAATCTTAATTATGAACAAAAACAATTTTTTTTTCACAGTGTTACTCACAACCAAGAGATCATATTCTTTGTAATAGATAAAATGCATTCAAGTAAGAAAAATAAATAGATAATAACATGAAAATAATATCTGACCATCAAAATGCCTTTTCCATTTAGTGCCAATATGAAAATATTGTCTTTTCCTCATAGCGGAGTCTTTACAAAAATAGCCCTTGATTCCCCAACTGATCGAACCTAATACAAACTTTTACATGTCTTTTTAAAGAACAAAAATATTTCTGAATATACTATTTTTTAGATTACAGTTTTAAGATAGGATAATATCAACTAACTA
>JZKD02S1620350.1:124275-135782 GCA_000966675.3 Picea glauca
TTTTTATATTATTGTTGTTTTTATTTTTTTTAAATAAACCTAAATTTTAAAAAGCATATTAATCCTTTAATGTTTTTATACTATTGTTGTTTTTATTTTTTTAAAATAAACCTAAATTTTAAAAAGCATATTAATCCTTTAATGTTTTTATACTAATATTGTTTTCTAAAAAACATATAGAGCATATGGGATAAGCCTAGATTTTAAAAGGCATATTGATCTTTAAAGAACGCGTTGATTAAATATGGAAACATTAATATACATAAACATATAAAATATATTTGTCCTCATGTATGTGGGATAATATATCCCATTTGGGGCGGTCGACCCCAGGTTTATAGTGGTAGCCGTCCGTTTCGTTCTCGGGTCTCCGGTATGGCGGCCGGGCGTCGTTGCCGATTCCCCTGGTAAAAAAAATGTGAAACTCGGGTCTCCGGTATGGCAGCCGGGCGTCGTTGCCGATTCCCCTGGTAAACAAATGTGAAACCGCCATCCAATCATAGGGGAAGTTGCAGTGTGCTAATAAGTGTTTAAATGATGCGCCAACAGCTGTCGATTACATCCACAGAGACCTCGAATCGGAAATTAGATCGTTTATAGCACCTCCATAAGATCCAATTGCGAATGTACATACATCCTAAAAAGCAGTTCGAAGCTCTCTAGCTGCAACCAAATCGGAACTGGCAACCGTTGCCAAATGCTTACAAAGCTCGATTATGTTGATTGGGTTACACTTTTCACCACAAGAAGTGATTCGGCCCTGCATGGTTTGGTCCATCTTCCGGGCATTCACATTCTCATCGTAGCTGAAGGGGTTTTTGCGCATCGTCACTATTTATTTGCTTATTGTTGGAAGTATTAATTTTTACCTTTCTCTTCGTTCTTCTAGTATATATTCTTTAAGATCTCTTCGTTCTTCTAGTATATATTCTTTAAGATTGTTTCATGCAACTTTTAATGATCATTATAAAATATATTTTCCAGATGCATGTCTTTTTTTAGCACTGTTGTGAAGCGTTTGCATTACATGTTCATAATTCTGTAGCTAATGAAAAAAAAATATGTTAATGAAGTGGAAGAGGAGTCATTATCAAATGAATCCTTTTCTAGTTCTGTTATCCAAAAGGAATATTTTCAGCATTATACTGATGCTAAAACTGATGGTAGCCAGACTGTAGATGCTTTTGACATCATATCATATGTTTCTTATAGTTAAGGTTATGATGAAATTTCCGTTGAGGCTGATTTAGAGGAGCAATTTTCTGAATCAACACATGTAATTCTACAACAAAAAGCCTATGTATGACAGTTATGGATCTGATTCATTGGAAGGCGCTGAAGGAGATAAGGAGGGGTTACAAGAGCAATTCAAAAATCTTTCTTCTTCACCAACTATTGAGAAGCAAATTCAAGAGATCAGGGAGCCTGAATGTGCCATTCTTGAGCCAGAAAAAGAACAAATCAGTAGTGAAGGAAAACAATTCATTCATTTTGAACAACAAGATGAGTTAACTTTTGGTGACATTTATGATCCTATGGCCATTTACATGTAGTCTGTTTTTTTAAAGGTCCCAAATGTGGTAGGTTTTGGCATGCCACCCAATTGCAAATGTAAGTACATGCTGCTTATGAAGTCGTTGTTACACATTCTATATTATTTTTGTACTTTTTCAATAAGCTACAAACAAGAAGATCATTTTGTCAAACAAATGATAACTTGGCTACATTGGAAGTTTAGTTACACATGAGGAAAATAATTTCAGCTAGTTAGAGTAGGAGTGTACATAAATAAACTTGTATTTTGAGTATTAATGCAGTGGGTTGAATAAGACTCCATGGACCAATGTCGGAGACATTGGTACAAATCTATTTCAGTTTGCATTTTGGTATTTTAGCATGCAAAATGGATTGTTTTATGAAGCAGGTATGATATTAGAGCATGATGAGTGGTTGCAGGTTTACAGGTTGCAGAGAAGGAATAAAGCATTGGTTTGCATTTTCTTGGTGCCTCGTAGGGAAGACATCATCTCCAATTGGAGCCAGTGTTAGTACCTAAATTTGCAATGTCACAATTTTAACCTTTGATCAATATATCAGATTTGGTAACACATGTGGCATTTTTGAAGATAGGGGTTTTATCGAAAGCGTTTCCTTTTTGTAGCACACGCCATGACTTAATCTTCAATCTAAGATTTGGTAACATATGTGACATTTTTGAAGATAAGAGTGTTATCGAAAGCGTGTAGCACACACCATGACTTAATCTTCAATCTAACAAAGCTATTAGAAGCCTGAATTTTAATGTTTTGTATATTAGAAGCCTGAGTTTTAATGAATTTTAATGTTTAATCTTCAATCTAAGATTTGGTAACATATGTGACATTTTTGAAGATAAGAGTGTTATCGAAAGCGTGTAGCACACACCATGACTTAATCTTCAATCTAACAAAGCTATTAGAAGCCTGAATTTTAATGTTTTGTATATTAGAAGCCTGAGTTTTAATGAATTTTAATGTTTTTTATACAAAAACATTGGGCTTTTAAGTACCCACAAGAGAGACCAGGGGTCCATCAATTGTAAAGAACTCGTCAAACACGCTTGGAAACATTGGTGTATATAAACACATGAAATGTGTTTGTCCTCATGTATGTGGGATAATGTATCCCATTGCATTAAAATGTGAAACCACCATCCAATCATAGGGAAAGATGCAGTGTGCTAGCAAGTCTCTAAATGATGCGCCAACAACTGTCAATTGGATCCACATATACCTCGGACTGACGATTAGATCGATCGTATCACCTCCACAAGATATAATTGTGAATGTACATATTATATCACCTCCAAAAGAAGTTCAAAGCTCTCTAGTTGCAACCCAATCGAAACTGGCCACCGTTGCCAAATGCTTACAAATCTTGATTAAGCATACTTGTTATGGAATTTTCTGGAGCAAGGTTTGTTCATGGTAGCAACACAAGTGTTGATTGTGTTACAATTTTCACCACAAGAAGTGATTTGGCCCTGCACAATTCGGTCTATCTTCGATGCATTCACATTGTCACTATAGCCGAGGGGGTTTATGCGCATCGTCACTATAAAAATCACCTTTTCCTAATACAAACAATAGAGACGAACAATAAAGGGCCATTAATTTTCCTTGAGAGATTTCAAATGAAGGCACTCCCTACCCATAAAAGCATTAGGTGCCAACCATGGAAAGCTACTTTAATTCAACGGCTTCAGGAAATCGATATTATCATGTCTACTTTAGGATTTCCGGAATGAAATTTAAGCTCGTGGAATTGGAGGATGACAAGAGAATGCATTGTTGGGTCCCAAAAACAGACCAACACCAAACCTGTTTTAAATTCTTATTCATGGCTTGGAAGCTAATGCAACGTGGCAATGGATCTCTTAGATTCGGTCTCTTTGTGGCCACTTTAATTTGCATGTACTAGATCTCGTTTTCTTTGGAAAATCATTTACAACAAGGACTGAGAGAACAAATCTATTTCAAATTCAATGTGTGATGAAACTGATGGAAGACTTCGGAGTGACTAAGTACCACGTTGACAGAAAGTTATGGTGGTTTTGTAGCTTATCGCCTGCCAAATCCTTCAATTATATTTTTGAAATTAACGATGATGCTAAAATAAAACTTACAATGAAAAATATTTTAACTGAAGGACAACTAAGTATACTTAGTACAATTACATGGGCTATGTGTATGGTCTTTACTAGCAATGTTATGTTGGCATCAAAGGCTAGTGTTCTTGCAACTGAGCTTGCAACATGAAATCTTTCTTTATTTTTAGGGTATTTCCAGCATTCAAAGAAGATATCAATAATTAAAAGGTCACCTCCACGTTCTTGGGTAAAAAGGTCAAATTCATAACCAAATTGTTTCAACATTTCTAGGCAGACTACAAATGGTAGAACATTCAATAAAATATGGTCGTTTGGGATCTTCTGCAATCCTTTTTTTTTATCAATAAAAATGGATCCCGGATCTCAAGGCATCAACTGAGACATACATTCAACATGTGGTGGTCAAAGTTTTCATCAAAGAGGCAAAGGAGAGAAAGGTTCTAGATTTCTTGCAATTAGTTTGAGATTCTTTTAATTTTAGTTTATTGATAGGATTTGATTCCTAGAAGCCGGTAATAGCTTGCATTGTTTTTCTATTTAAACTATTATTTAGAATGTAATCATAGGGGGGAGTGTTCCTCTTGGAAGGAAGCAAGGAGGTTCAATTATTGAGAGAGGAGTGAGGCCTGGAAACTCTGTGAAAGAGATTTATTCTATGAAACATCTCATGCTCAAGGATTCATACATCCTGATGGTTGGATCGTGCATCTATGTACCTTTATTTTCTTCTTATTTGAGTACAATGAAAATTTGTGCAATGCATTTAATTTCCCAAAGATTCAACTTCGATTATAGTAACGACTTTACTGTTAATTACCTATTTCTTGTAAGTTGTATTCAAATATTTTGTTTCAGCTTCAAAATATCATTTTGAGTTTGAAAATCTTCTTGGTGAATGTATGAGTTAACAAATTGTGACATGTATGTATTCATGTATGTTCTTTGTTTCTCCATATCTCATTGTTCATTATTTATCTAGCCTTCAATGTGAATGCACCTGACTATATGAAGTGTTGTTGATCATTTGAGTATATGTTTGGAGAATTTTTACTAGGCCTTTAACCTAACAACCTATTGATCCAGTTATCAACCAAACCAAACTATTGCAATAAGTGAGGTTCCCTAGATTTTCTCTATAACAATCTAGTGCAAACTTTAGGGATGACTGTTGGATTACTGAGAGGGGGGGTGAATAAGTAATAGAACAATTTAATCATGTTTAACCATAAAATGCATATGTTATATCAATGTAGCATTATCATCCAATAGTTGCAGAGTAAATAAACAATGAATATATGAGCAATCATACACATGCACAATACACCAATGTTTTTACGTGGAAACCCAAAGTGGGAGAAAACCACATAATGTTTTTTCTTATATTTCTTTAATAATTACATTCATTGGAAGCACCAACTTCCTTTGTTTTCTAGCTGCAACTAGAAGGAGGCTCCAACTAGAAGGAGGCTCCAACCCCCTAGTTTCTTAGGCTACAACCTGAGGGAAGCTCCAACTCCCCAATTCTCTGGCTACATCTAGAAGGAGGCTACAACCCCCTATGTTCTACGACTACAACCGGAAGGTGGCTACAACCACATGCCCTTGCCCCACCCAACTACCCTGAAATATAAGTAGAATGATGGAACCACTGTCACACTATCACGATGATATATACTGATGTAAACCTATACCAATCAACCTGCACCAAACAACCTGTAACAAACAACTTGTAACAACCTGTACCAAACAACTTGTAATCAACATATACCATAAAGAAGTGCATCAACCATGCACCAACCTATACCATCAACGAGTGCATCAACCATACACAAAATATGTACCAATCATGCATCAAATACACATAAAATATGAGTCATCAATATGTACCAACATCATCAACTATACACCTCATGTATGTGCCAACTCATCAACTACTTGTCTCAACCATGTACCCAACATGTACTTCAACCAAAAGACCTCATCAATTTCATCATCCAAATATGATTTGTAACTATGTAATATACCTGGTGTATATGATCACATACCTGCAAACCTTCCTTAACTTTAACAACAAGAAATTATCATTTTCATCAAATTTTAATTTAGTCTCACATGACTAATTTTGGATTAGTCAACAACCCTAACTTGAAATAATCATAACTATGTACCTGCAATGAATAAATATATGAAAATAGTACACAATGTTTTTCAATGTCTTTTATGCAATTCCTCCAGGTTTCACTACTTGGAACTTCACAGAAAATGAGTTATAGAAAAAATGGCATAACTTGTTGAATTCTGGATTATTCTAGAGAGATAACTTGTAGAGCATGCCCCACACAGAATATTTTTTTTTATAGATATGAAAATGGTACACAAAATACTATAGAATGTACTCTAACCAATACATTTTGTCTTACTGAATTTGGATCTGTTATGAAGAATTTATGATGCTTGGACCTGTTTTAGACTAGTTTCAGGACTAACCAAAAACCCTATTTTCCACGGAGTGTAAATCCAAAAATACAATGACCCACAAGCTGAGATGACCTGTAAATAACATACCTTAGAAAACAACATCAAAATAATTTATCCTCCCTTGAATTTTGGCCTTCTTTACTTCACCTTCCCTATGAAATTTGTCTTAGATATCCTTTGGTTACCTCAATCACTTGTAGATATTCAATATGCTCAATTGTAATTAAATCAGAGACCCTTTCCTCTTATTTATACTTTTATGTAGCTTCCTCAAGAAGTTACCTTCTATCCATCTTAAACCACTTTCCTTATTTTAGGGCTAACCCACTTCTAACCACTTGTCCACTTAGTAATTTCTCCATTAAATTTATTATTTAAAAATTTCTTTTGTATCCACTTTGACTTATAGTATACTCATCACTTCACTTTATTATTTACCTTCTAAAATCTCCTAAACCACTTTCCTTATTTTAGGGCTAACCCACTTCTAACCACTTGTCCACTTAGTAATTTCTCCATTAACTTTATTATTTAAATAATTTATTTTGTATCCACTTTGACTTATAGTACACTCATAAATTCACTTTATTATTTAAATAATTTCTTCTTTGCAACCACTTTGACTACTTTGACCTTTTGGGGCTTCTAGATGACTCATGAGGGTTCTCCATCTTCACATGGCCATAACTCTCTATTCGTCAGGAGTTATGTGACACTCCACGTACCACTGGAAATGGCATGATATGTACTATCCATATAGAATAGTCTTACCTTCAAATATATTAAAACTCATACCATTATACATCAAACAAACTTGGGTCCATTACCCAAACCTTTATGCTACTAGAATTCACTGCCAGACTTTCTTCAAGGGTTGACATCAATGACAACCAAACCAAATAATCAACAATCTCCCCCTTTGACATTGATGGCAACACTTTAATGCAATACTGAATTCATATCACTCATTCTCCCCCTGTAACCATGCTTTTGTGCTCTTTCTCCAAGGATTTAACTTTGCATCTGATAAATCTACCCCTCTTTGTCATCAATGACAAATGTATCTTTTCATCTAGGGTTGCTCCCCCTGACTGAATTCTTCCTGAAACTGATCTCCCAACCTGAACTGTCCTCTTTATGGTGCTTCCTCATGTAAATATAAGACATATAAGACAAGCATTCAAAAGCATTCATTTTGGAGTAGAAATTAATCCAAGTCTTTGGTGAAGATACTCAAAGGCTTCCCATGGAAGCGGTTTTGTAAAGATGTCTGCCACTTGTTCTTTTGTGCCCACATATTCAATTTTGATGTTCTTCTTTGCAACCTGTTCTCGTAGAAAGTGATAGTTGATTGGAATGTGCTTTGTCTTGGAGTGCATCACTGGGTTCGTTGAGTTATTGATGGCGCTTGTATTATCACAATAGATTGGAATGGGCTCATAATACTCAACCTGCATATCTGTCAGAGTTTGTTTTATCCATAGAACCTGTGTACAACATCCTGTTGTTGCAATATACTCTACTTAGGTTGTTGATAAAGATACTAATGATTGTTTCTTGCTTAGCCAAGATACTAAACACTCACCCAAGTAGAATGTTGTTCCACTGGTGCTTCGTTGGGCATTAATGAAACCTTCCCAATTTGCATCTATGTAGGAAATAAGTGATAGATCCTTTCCTTTTGGATACCATAATCCAAACTCTTCTCTTCCTTTGAGATATCTAAAAATCCTCTTCACTGCTAAGACATGTGATTCCTTTGGTGCTGCTTGAAATTGTGCCACCTGTCCAACTGCCTACAATACATCTGGTCTGGATGTTGTCACATATAGTAAGATACCAATCATTGACCTGTATTGCCTCTGGTCTGTATACTTTGAATCATCATATTTTCTCAACTTGCAACTGGTTTGCAATATTCCATTTTGAACCTCTTTATCATTTCTTTGATATACTTAGTTTGAGAAATAAAAATTCCTTGATTGCTTTGATGTATCTGAAGATCCAGAAAGAAGGATAGTTCTTCGAGTAATGACATTTCAAATTCATTCTGCATATCCTTTGCAAATTTCTGGCTTAACCTGTCATCAATACTTCCAAAAATAATATCATCAACATAAAATTCAATTAATAAATACCATCTTCAGTTATTTGTATGTATAGGTTGTTGTCTGCACTTCCTTTTCTGAACCTTGCCTCCTGTAGATATTTATCCAGTCTAGAGTACCATGCTCTAGGATCCTGTTTTAGACCATACAAGGCCTTCTTCAATTTACACAAATAATCTACATTCCTTGACAACTGAAATCCTTCTAGTTGTTCAATGTATACTTCTTCTTCAAGTTCCCCGTTCATAAAAGATGATTTCACGTCCATCTAATATACTTTAATATTCTTGGAGCATGCATAAGCTAAGAGCAATCAGATTGCTTCCATTCTGGCAACTAGGGAAAATGTCTCTTCAAAGTCGATTCCTTCAACCTGTGTGTATCCTTTACATAGCAATCTAGTTTTTTTCCTTGTAGCATGTCCATATTCATTCAATTTATTTATGAAAACCCACTTTGTGCCAATCACATTCTTATTCTTTGGTATTGGAACCAATTTTCAAGTGTAATTCTTCTCTATTTGATCCAATTCTTCATCCATGGCCTTATTCCAAATTTCATCCTTGTTGGCCTCTTCAAAACTGTTTGGTTCAATCATAGATAAGAGTTCTAGGTGCATTTGTTGTGGTGAATGGATTCTTCTTCTAGTCTCAACTCCTGCATCCTTGTTTCCGATAATATGATCTGAAGGATGACTCTTTTGTACTCATTTTCTAGGTGTCTTTGGAGGCACTTGCTGAACTTGCTCTTCTACTTCTGTCTGATCTTCTTCATCTTCCACTTCTACTTCTTCTTCATCTTTTGCTTCTTCTTTGTAAAGCTGTTCCACTGATTCATTTTCTTCTTCCTTTGATTCTCATCCACCTGTTTCATCTGTTACATTGATGCTTTCCACAACTTTGTTCAATCTCAGATTGCAACACTTGTATTCTTTCCTTGTACTTGAGTAACCAACAAGTAATCCTTTTTCCACACGAGAGTCAAACTTTCCCATTCTTCCATCTTCTCTTTTAATGTAGCATTTGCTTCCAAATACTCTGAAGTGCTTCACATTTTCTGGTCTTCCTTTCCATAGCTCGTAGGGATTTTTTTCATGGTTGTTTTTGAGCATTACTCTCTTTTGAATGTGAACTGTTGTATGCACTTCATATGTCCAAAAAATATCTGTCAATTTGGAATCCATTAGCATTGTTTGAGCCATTTCCTATGTAATTAACATCCATAATGTTCCTTTGTCTCTGAACCACTCTCTTAACCAATCTATGAATCCATTCTCTCGTCAATTGCCATATATCTATCCAAACCTGCTAAGTGTTCTTATGAATATATCTCTGTCTGTACTATCCAAGACTCTACTGCACAATTGTCCATAATACTGACCTATTTATCACTATACTATCATGAAGTCTTCACTACTACAACTGATTAATCTATTAAACTGTACTTATTCTAATTGACTGCTCTGGATCTATCTACTCAAACTCTACAAGTTTCTCGAAGGATGATTCTTTGGTTTGTCTCAAATATCGCATAGACTCCCCCTGTCTAATATTCATATTACCTGGGAGTCTTTAAGCCAGATGGATCAGAACAATTCCTTCTCTAATGTGTATTCATCATCATCTTCATTAGTAGATTCATCATCTCTCTGATCTCTGACTTCTTTCTTTCTGTATGTGGATTCATCTTTCACTACAATGCCTAAAAGTATAATATCTTGAAGTTGTTTTTTATTTACCCGTCTTTCTTTTATTTCAGTCATTTTCCAAACCTTTCTGTATATGACATCTTTATTTTTCTCTGTAGAATTCTCTTCATCTCGTTCTATTGCCAATCTTGCGATCTCTAGGATCTGGTCTTTGTTCACCTATTCTTCGTGTTTTCTTATCCATACTTTATTATATCGGATATTAGTGTTCTCTTTCATGGAAGTATCGATCATGCTTATACAATCACTAGTTATGTGTTCATAGTTAGTTATGACATTTGTAACATTCAATGTTACATGGGGCCACATAGGCATTTCTTGCTTGAACATTTCTTTTATAATCCCTGCAATCTGCAACCTTATGTCCAAAATTAGTACAATAAAAACAATGTCCATAAAATAAATTTGCATACCTGGGAGTGAATGATCTTCTTTGTGGCATAGTCCTTCTGAATTTCCGCCTTGACTGATGATGATCATGATTGAAGCTTCTTTGTGGCTTGAACATGGATTGTCTTCTTGAAGATGTATCTTCAATAGTTTTCTTAGATTTTGGTTGACCATGATTCCTTCCTTTGAGTACTTCTGCATAACTCTTTCTATTTTCTTCATTCTTATTTTCTAGCAACCTAGAGTGTTTCTCTTCATTCTCTATAACTGATGTGGATGTTTCTGTCTCTTCAACGTTCTTTTTGAGCTTGTTTATTTTACTTCTCAAAGTGACAAATTCTTCTTCAAGCTTCTCAACCTCTTCTTCTTTCTTCATTATCTGAGACTTCATGACTTCTTTTGTTCTTTTCGCTTCTTCAAGATGGATTTTTAATGTGATTATTTATTCTTCAAGTCCTTTCTCTTCTTGACCAAACTATGCCTCAAGCTGGTTTAGATCGTTAGTTCTTTCCTTAACATGATCTGTCAATATCTTCTCGCTCATTTCTATTTCTTCCTTCTGTGCTACTATGTTAACTTCCAAATACTACTTTTGATATTCAAGATTTTCTTCGATCTTTCTTCCTTCTTCTAGCTGAGTTCTTAAGTTCTCGATGACCTATTGAGATTCTTAAAAAATGTGAAACTTTCCTTTTGTCTCATCAACTCTTTCTTGAGTGACTTGTTTTATTCTCTTTCTTTCTTAGTTCATCTAAAGCACTAATCAATTCTTCTTCGTAATTTTCTTCCTTTTCAATTAGTTTTTCTGTCTCATTTCCTTCATGGAATTCTATTTCAAGATGTCCATGTTTTTCACAATTAAAGAAAAACAACATACCTCTGTTGATTATGTACTCTTCATCTTCTGAATCTGTTTGACATGGTGAACATATTTCTTCTTGATCTGTACCTGCATCTTCTTTGGCATTTTCTGAATATGTGATGGGTGAAGAATATATGTCATATAAATGATCACATAGTTCTTTTTTCTAATGAACATTTACCAACCTTTTATCTTATCAGATTAGGTAATCCTTCCTAGATGAAATCCATTGTTATTTTGTTATTATTCTTCAATTCCTTCTTGGCTGTAGTCTTTGCCATTTTTGAACTATCATATCCTGTAACAACTGAT
>JZKD02S1620350.1:153961-165518 GCA_000966675.3 Picea glauca
GTATGAATATGTGATGTAAATGGACTTGCAGGAAGAGGTCAATGAATGTGAATAATATTTTGAATTTATTGCAGGACTGCTGAGAGGGGATGTGCAGAAAAGAGACCACGATGGCAGTGGAGGGCACCCGGAAAGGGGGCGTTAACTTCCACCGAGAATTAAAATACTGTATTTGGACTCCACTGTCCCGGAGAACCAAAAGCGGCTCGCTGGCCTTGAATTTAATGCCTTGCAGGCTAGCAGGTTGATGGCTTGATGAGGGATGGGGAGGTGAACCGCCTGTCCGTAGAGCCAGCATGACTGACCAGCGTGAGGGTAATCGTGCCACACACAACCTCGCGATAGGATAAGGCGTATGGCAGAAGCGATTGAGAAAGGGGGGGACGCGAGGGGAACTTTGGCATTACGCAGGGTGAGTGATAACAGAGAGGGAGGATTGCAACCTTCGCTCCTGGTCACTGGCAGACGGAGAGACACAGTCTCAGGGCATCGTGGTCTCAGCTCAGGGGTGGCTAGTGGTAAATCCGCTGGGAGTCGCTACGCCTACGGTTGGGTGGAAACGAGCACTCGTCTTAGTAGTTGCACCCATTTCTGAAGTCACTTCTGATAAGTGTTTTGTTTATATATTGCCTCTTGAAATTCATAGAATGTTACATATATGTATATGCTCATAGACTTGTGAAATTTGGGAATGATTTCATTGTAATAATGTCTATGCAGTGTTTTGCTAAGAATTTATAGACGTATGCGTATAATAGAGGAAGACATGCATGATTTAAGTTGATAAATGAATCTAATTATAGGTTGAATTAAGTTAGGCTTCCATCCCGTTCTCGGGAAGTTGTTTCCCTTCACCCATCTCCCGGAAAGCCCCGGAATAGATCTCTTGTAGATATTTCCTCCTTGGAAAGGTTTACCCAGAACCTGGAATAGGAACTTGACGATGCAAGTCTTAACAAACTTGTACGAGGAGGAATGATCCTTTTAAGGATCCGAGATGACAACTTAAGGAAGGAATATCGAATCAACAGATGAGAATTCGTCAGGAAATCCACAGTTTCCCCACAACCGTTAGATTAACAAGATAAGGTAGGGTGTTAAAGGCCTTACCACCTGAATTTCCTGTGTCTTCCTGGATAGTGAAGAGTCTAGGGCCGTAGATCCTCGGGTTCCATGAGAACATCCGGACCACTGTTTTCCTCGTCTATAAAAGTTGTCGAAGAGTACACCAGGTGGCATTAGAACCGTTGGATCTCACTGAGGTGAGAGGAGGTTACGACCGCATTAGAGTCTAATCTTGGGAGGCTGATGAACCGTTGGATCAGCAGCCAAACTCCCATGAACCTTTAGATCTGGCAGGAGTTGCACCGGGGTTAAGCCCTAGTGAATAGAGGAGAGTTTCTAGAATGTCATCAGGAATTCCGAGAGGGCAGAAATCACGACATCAAGAATCGTGATCCGCGATATTCTGATAGGCACCAGACCGTCTATCGTGGGGGATACGTGTCAGGAGATCCTGAAAGTTGGGAATCGGAGAATCGGAGTTTTCGAGCACAAAGAAACCTTGTCATACGAAATCGCGATCCACGATTTCCCGACACGATCTGAACCGTTCATTTTGGAGGACACGTGTCAGTAGATCCAGAAGGGTCGGAGTTCAGAGCATCGGGGATTTCGAAGGGAAGAAACCCTCGTAGTTTGGAATCACGATACGTGAAATCCCGACAGGAGAGTTGTGTGGGCCATAGGTGGAATTAGCGGAGGACAGGTGTCAGACCTCCGGGTAGAGTCGGGAATCGACATATCGGAGTTCCTGAGAACAAGGAACTCGAGACATTCCAAGTCCCAAACCCGGGAGGAAATTGGGACCGTTCATTTAGAGGACACGTAGTAGAGATCTGCGCCATCAGAGAAAATCCTGACAGGGAATCAATCTATCGGCGTTTGGAGTTCATCGGGATATCGGGGATCCTGGGGACAAGTGAATTGTGCACTTTGAAATCACGATCCGCAAAATCCCGATAAGTAGGGAACAATTTTCCAAATAGAGGAGCTGAGGGAAGAACCGTAGTGGGAGCCAGCTATCAGCTTGACGAAGAATCAGTGTTCGAGAGATCGGGAAACCTACGGGTAGGTGTTTTACGACATTGGAAACCCCGTAGTCCTGACGAGAGGTAGGACTACGGTCTCGGAATTAGTGGTCACATTGGCAAGGGCTTAGCTTGGAGGCCTGAAGCACATCGGGGATCGGAGGGTGGGGAGTTCCGGGTACATGTGCACCTTGGCACCGCAAACCCCGAAACTTCGATGAGAAGTGGTTGCTATGGTCATATAGGAGCCGGTCGTGGGGGCCAAAGGCTTAGCCAAGTGGGGCTGAGGCAACAAAGGAGCGATTCAGAGATCGGAGATCGGTGATTCAAGTTGCCAAAACATCGTGGGTGTCAAAATCCCGATAGAAGAAACCCCGACAGAAGCATATGACTGTGGTCATATGAACGTAGGTCACGTGGACCAGTAGTACGCTAGAAGGGGCTGGTGAAAAAGGGGCGCATCGGAAATTTGTCCCATCAGTGATCGGGGATTCGAGAGGATAGAGACTCTCGACATCGGAAATTCCGAAACCCCAAACCCCGATATTGAATCAAAGACTGGCATTTCGCTAATGCAAGCTTCCAGAGGATTCTCGTTATTGAGATATAAACCAAAATTTTGATTTACGGTAGTGGGTGTGTTACATTGGGATTAGATCTAACCCTAGATATGAAGATTACATGTTTGAAGGTGATTGGGGATTCTAACCTTATTGTCTCTCAAATAAAAGGGTTTTTAATACTAATAATGAAAGACTGAGAAGATATGGGAATTCCGTATTAGACAACATAAAAATCTTTGATGCATTTGAAATTAAATCATTTCCAAGAGAAATAAATGGCCTTGCTTATGCCTTGGCCATGGGAGAATCCAATTTATATCCATGTCTTTAGTTTTTCTCTGTAGAATGTAAGATGGAAGTAATATTTAGACCATCCATCCCTGATAACCTTCAACATTGGAAAGTCTTCAACGATAATGCTCAAACACTCTATTTTTTGCATAGTCTTAAAGAATTTTCAGAGAACCAAATAAATTTTCAAATTGAAAATCAAGAGTTGGAGATTGAGGACTTGCCAAACAATTCAATCCCTAAAGGAACAGACCCCCTAGAAATAAATATCAATAGAAATGATATGAATATGAAGATATCATCGAGGTTAATATTGGTTCATAAAATAAACCTAGGATGATCAAGATAGGAAGGAGCACTATTCTTGATGAAATAAGAGATATCATACAACTCATTCATGAATATAAGGAATTTTTTTCTTGGTCATATGATGATTTGAAGGCTCATAAAGGGGATATTATCCAACGCACCATTCCTCTAAAGGAAGGGGCACAACCTTTTAGACATAAGCAATGAAACATCAATCCTAAGTTATCACCCCTTAATCCAAAAGGAGATACAAAATATGGTTGATGTTAATATCATATCCCCCATTAGACATTTCTCTTGGGTAGCCAACCTTGTGTTAGTTTGAAATCAGAATGGTGATATATGATTATGTGTTGATTTTAGAACTTGAATCAATCATGCCTTAAATATAATTATCCTCTTCCAAACATGGAATTTGTTTTGCAAAGTGTCATTGGGGATGTAATGCTATCTATGTTGGGTGGTTTCTTAGGATACAACAAAGTTTTGGTTAAATAATAAGACCAACTTAAGATAGATTTTACCACCCCATGGGGAGATTTCAAATATTTAAGATGCCTTTTGGTCTTTTCAATGTTGGGTCAACTTTTGAAAGGGAAATGGTCTTTGGTTTATGAGACTTGATAGGAAAAATAATTGAGACATACCAAGATGATCTAACTATTGTGTCCAAGGAAAGAAATGAACATGTATGTCTATCATCTAAGAAAATTATTTGAACATTGTAGGAAATATGGAATCTATCCCAATCCCAATAAGTCAAAGTTTGGTATAGATCAAAGGAAATTGTTGGGACACATTGTTTCTAAATATGGTATTTGTATTGACCCGACATGAGTCAAATACATAAATAAAATCCCTTTCCAAGATAGTAAAAATTCATTACAATGATTTTTCAATAAGATTAACTTTATACGAAGACGTGTTCCAAATTTTGCCAAAATAGTGAAACCAATGAATGATTTGTTAAAGAAAGATGATTTGTTCAAATGGGATTAATGTAGTAAGAAATCCTTCAAATATATCAAAGAAGACATCACAACACCACCGGTCCTTGTTATCCCTAATTATTCCCGAGACTTCATCATTTTCTCATTTGCATTTGAAGATACTATTGTTGGCGTGCTTTTACAAAAGAAAAAAGATAGTAATGAACCTATTTCCTTCATGAGTAAGACCCCTATAGATGTTGAATTGAATTACACCATTGATGAAAAATAATCTTATGCCCTAGTTCAATCATTGAAACATTTTATAAGTTATTCCATGTATAACAAAATTATATCCTATGTCCCATACCTAGTTGTTAAAGATCTGGTAACTCAAGAAGATTGCCTTGGGACTAGGGGAAAATAGGTATCAAAGATTCAATAGTATGAACTTGACATTAAACGTACTAAAATAATCAAAGGGAAAAGTTTCGCTAAGATGTTAATTGAGGGAAATGAGAAGGATTTGGAGCTAGGAGAGACTGACCAAGTGAATGTTGTTTTGAATGAGTTAGAAAATTATGAGTGGTATTCAAACATTGTTTATTATTGAAGAACCTATCATGTCATAGCCACTTATTTGATCATAACATATGAGCATTGAGGTTGAAATCCTTGATATTTTGTTTGACCTAGGATGGCCTTGATTGGATAAACCTTGGTGGAATAATACTTAGATGCGTTAACAAAGATGAAGCCAAAAAGTTAGTTAAGTAATTCCATTTAGGATATTGTGGTGGCCATTTTGTTTCCCAAACCACAACACATAAACTCTCAAGGATAGGTTATTATTGACCTACACTTTTCATCATGTTGACGGGGTAGAAATTCCCAACAACAATAAGGGGCTCTCCTTAGTACACGATCCCAATTAGACTATGCACCGTTTAACTTAGGAGACCCATCCAGATTCTGGCCCAGTTTCCATTACTAGTTATGAGGGTGAAAGATGGATGGTTATGCAAGTGAAGTATGTATATGAAGACTACATCAATACATAAATAAAATATAATCTACTTCTAATCTATCCTATCCTGGCTAAGAAAAAACTATCGAAACTGAATGAGTTGTAATGAAACTAAACTATGCAAATACCCCAATCAAATAGTTGTCATGAAGGAACACAGTTAGAAACACATGAATACAAATATATAATCATAAAAGTCTAAATTATATTTATGCATACATCAACAACTCATGTGCTCGGGACATTAAGAATAAGAAATAATAACAAAACTGTAAGAGTAACATAGATTGCACCAGGAAATTATATAAGCAAAGCATGTCTTTACAGTCCATGTGAGTAAAACATTCTGTTGGAAATAGTTCACATCAAACAACAATACACATAAGTCCTTCTATCTACCAAAAGTTGGCCCCGAAGGCTTCTCAATATTAGTTAACTGAGTATTTTCTCTTGAAATGGTTCGTGAGTTTTTACAAATCTTGAAGAGCCCCATAAAAATGGGTCTCTTCCCTTATTTATACAATTATTTCTATCTCCTGAAAGTGAATTATTGCATTCATCAAGAAGATGTTACAAAAATAAACCTTTCAACTTATTTTACTAGATTTGTGACACATGTAAGGAAAAGGACAAAGATGAAAGTGGTTGGAAAAAGACAAAATGGAATACAATTAACCACAATTTCGATTTTCTATTTTTTCTTATTTATGGAATCTTGTCCCTGATGTATGATGTCCATATCTCCAATTGATTGTACAGAGACATGAATCTATGGTCTGCGCCCAATTCCTTGAGGGAAACTACATGCATGGATGTGTTGTCTTTAAGGGTCTGATTATCCTTTGATAATGTAGCCATGAATTCCTGAATAATAGTATGGACTTTGGTTGGTTGTATGAGATGTTGATCGATTAAGTCCATCGTTACTTTGGTGGTTGACTCAATGATTTATTTCCTATGTCTTGTGCTACTCTGTATTTTATCGACTAGTTCTTCGGTTGTGAGATTTTTTCCAAGATCTTCTAATGGGGGGAGTCAACACCTTTTGATCAATTCTTGTGCCGCTTTGTGCAGTCATGAACATATCACCATCGATCTAGTTGTATTCCTGTCCTCCCTTTGTCTAGATTACTAACATCGCTCCAATGAATATAAATTTGTCTTTCTTTCCATTCTCGAAGGGAAAGGAGCTCAATTCGTGCATCGGGATTCTCTACAATCCATTTGTCTACATCGTCCATACCCTCTCAGATAGTGTGGAAATGTGTATTCTTGACATGTAATTTTCTATGATGATCAATGCTGGTGGCAACTGTTTGCTGAAATAAGTGTAGGTGGGAATACATGTCAATGATCGCTTCTTCTAGTTTTGTTCTGGACTTCTCTGCACTAGCCTTGAAGCTTTACAATATTCTCTCATCGATCTTTACCCGCTGGATTTGTTCTTCTAGCTCCCTAATCCTTATCTCCTTCTCTAGATTTTGGCGACACAAATTCCGTACGTTATCTTATGTTGTATTCATGAAGGTGGAGCCAGTAGAAGCTATGGTGACTGGATCTTCACTGAAATTTCCTATTATGGGGGTTTGTGTGAGAATTGAAATTGGGCTCCCCCCTGTAATTGACACTTATTTCACTTACTCTTGCATAATTCAGCCCAAAATGTTGTTGTATGTGAAATTTTTAGGTTGGGCACTTCATTTTCTTTGAATGGGGTGTATAATACTAGATCTATCCCATCAAATTGAGCATGATTGTTGGTGATGCTTGTGAATATATTCATAAGATTGGTGTCCATCGAAGACGTCTCATTGTTCCTAACCTCTTTGTCCTTCTTGGGTTGTTCTTCTTGAGCTGCTTTGTCTACAGATTCCTTTTTTTCATTTTGTTCAGCGTATGCTTTGGCTACTGCTTCTACTATGTCTCTTTTCACTGTAGTCTTCTGTTCAACCTATTCTTTGGCTACTACTACATCAACCTTAACCTTAGCTTTAGTTTCGTCAGTTTTCCTTTTCTGTTCTGCTGCATATTATTTTTTCTTGTGAGTCTTTTCTTTCTTTCTCCTCTTTTTGTCTGTTATTGGTTCTTCTTCTTCGACTGATCCTGATTGCACCAATGCAGTTGCAACAAATGTATTTGTTGCTGCCTCTTTTGCCTCTTTTTTCTTGGCTTCTTCTTGTGAATTTTCTTCATCGACAATCCTTCCAATAGGTTTTCCTTGTATTTTTGTAATTACTTCGTCGCAGTTTATGGCTCCGCAATGGACCTATTCATCCTCCCAAACTTCTGAAGTATATTCCAAGGGAACAACAATCTTTATTAAAGTGTTCCTTGAATATTTTCTTTGGGTCGTTCCTCCTGAACCTCTCTTCCCCGAAGTGGTATGAGATCAGTGTATCCACTTCGTCTTGGGCCTACTTGGTGTTGTTGAATGAGTAAGTTCCAATCCATAATGGGAGTTGGGCCGTATAACTTTCTTATCCCTATAGAGTATTCCCCCGACTCCGTTGATTACTGTCTGATAGGTTACCTCCCAGAGCACTAATTTGTTTGGGACAAATCATGGTAGTATATGTGGTGCTTTCATGACCTCGTATATCCTAATGTATGTTCCATGCTCCATCAGGTACCAATCTCCTATCCTATTGATTACGAACAATGATTTGTCAGTCATAGATGGGGTTTGTGAGAAGAAGATGAACTCGTACAATGGGGCTAGGAAGTTCTCAAAGATCTTAGGATATTTTGTCCTATATTTGAGCTCCCACAATACCTTGCAATATTTTTGTATGACCAGGTCTATTCGCTTCCATGCCCAACCCATATTCGAGTATTGGTGTGCAACACACATTATATCCATGAGGTATGAGGACATGTGGAAGTTCAAAAACTTCCCAGGTTGTGCTACCAGAATTGATGTGATGGCCTCTATTAAGTTGGTTGAAAAAATGTCAATCCAGTTGAAACTTGATCCTTCGTTTGCATAATAGTGAATAAGGGAAATATATGATAGCGATAATTTGAAGGCATCTGACTCTTCGTGTTGGCAACGACTTCTAGAGGCCTATGTGGTAGGATATTTTCTAGTTTCATTCTTCCTTGGAGACATATATAAATCTACCAAGAAGATACAAAATTAATCCAAAGACAAAAATTAAGCGATAAAATAATAATGTTCAGATATGTGCATGAAAATAAGCCTATTGAAGTAACCAATAGTGAAGTACCCAAGGATTCACTTGAGCTAATGTGAGGTGGAATACGTCATCAAAAGATGATAGTGTGATAGCAGGCATCGTGGACATCTAAGTTTTAGTGAAAATAAAAAGGAAAAAAACATACTAATAATGAAAGTTATATTGGCAAAAGGTTGAAAGGTTTGAAACCGGAGTTGTTTCTATGAACTTCTTCGATGCACATCGAAGAAGTTTATATTTAGTGTGCCGACGAGTTATTTTGTACATCAGAGAAGTTTGTGTGAGAGGCTTTGGTGTTCACTGGACAAGATCATGTGGAAGAATCTGGGCACGTCGGAGGCATTTGTGCAAAGTATGTCGGTGATAATGAGTGTACATTGAGCAAGTTTGTGCGAAGTCCCTTGAATGAACTGGTGAAGTTTATGCTAAATCCTCCAGTGAATACCAAAGTAATTCGTGCCAAGATCCCTGAATGGTCCAAATGAGTCCGTAACAAAGTCTCCAATTGGGTTGGGTTGGAGCCATCTACGTTAAGTCTACCGATCGACATCTATTTCTTTATGAAACCGGAGATTATTGTTCCAATTATGTCGGTTTCCACCGAAAAATATTACATCAAGTATTACGGTGAACTAAAAGATTTAAAATAAAATCTTCAAAGGATAATCAACAAGGTTTGTGTTAAATCCTCCGGTGAAACCAGAGGAGTCTTTTCAAAAGTCTCTGAAGGGATTGGGGGAGATAGTGTGATGAAATTTGGTTGGGACGGAGCATTTCATGCTCAACTCTCCATTTTCAAAGATTTTTTTGTAAATCTAAGTCATGAGAGTAATATATTCGTTCAATTTTCAAAGTTCGAGTAGTGGAGGCTCGAGAGGGAAAAGGTTGGGGTTTGAACTTGGTTTATTTCAACGCATATGATTTTGGAGGACAATAGTGCAAGCAATCAATGGACAATGTTTGGACGACTATGGTGTTTGTGTTCTAGTGGCACAATCCTTACAACTATGGAGTTTTTATTTGTAGAAGGATTATCCCTTATGGAGGGAGAACAATGGCTTGATTTGTGTTGGATTGATAATTGGTAGCGGTTACTGGTTACACTAAGGTCGGTGTGGTAGGGATTGGATGAGGATAATAGTGAGGAGGGGCTGAATAAGAGGTTGTCATTGAGAGACTAGGGTATAGAAAAAATGCCATGGAGGAAGAGATATAGGCACTTAGAGTGGAACAATGATAGGGCTACAATCTTATAAGGGATGAGTGACTAAAACATTTTAAAACACTTCGGATAACAATCAAACCCTAACCCTAAAATTTGAGAGATGACCATGACGATTAGGGAATACATGGAAAAAGGACCATGTGGGCAGCGATGGTAGGCCAAGGGATATCAACTTTTGCATGGCCATTACTTGATCTCTTGAACAATCGACGCTCGATGCACCTATTCTTTAGGAGAAAAAATAACTATGGTTTATGTTCAGGGGGAAACACCCTTTCATAGCCATAATGTGCCATAAAGGTGACCGACTGGGAGGGAATGTTCCCACCGGAGTTGTTAGTGGGAAACCCTTCGGTATACACTGGAGGACTTCGTGGGAAAGTCTCCGGTGTATAACAAAGGGATTGATATGAAGTGTTCCGATGGGAATGAAGGAGAAGACATGAAATCCTCCAGTTTGACTAGAGGAGTTTATGAAAAATCCTTTGGTCAAACCAAGAGATTTTGTATAAAGTTGCACGGTGTGCATCGAGAGAGAACAAGGGAATTCCTACAGTTTGACTAGAGGATTTTGTAGGAACTCCTCCGGTCAAACTGAAGGAGTTTGCATGAAATATTGTGGTCGGTAACTTAGTGTTTCGAAAATATTTAAGGGAAGTGCTCCAGTGGTCATCGAAGCAATTGGAGGGAACTCCTCTAGTGTACACCCGAGGAGTTTATACTAACTCATCCGATGACCAAAAATTTTCTTCAAAATTTTCCCAAGTACCAAGAATAAAAAATGGAATTCCAACCAAAACAAGAAAATTTAAAGTGGATTTTTTTAGAGAAAGGGGTAATCAAATATTATCATTAAAGAAAAAATTCAAGCTAAGGAGTTTTATAGAAAATAGAAAAGGGGATCCATTTTCTTGGAGGGGATTTTGAAGAAAAAAAACAAGAAAAAGGAGGGTTGTTAGTTCTTAGAACAACAAATAGTGACACAATGGGCGAAACTATGAATCTCTGCAGAGTGGTATCCAAAGATGAACTTATGAGGGTATGAGAGAATGACAACGCATAACCCAAGAGAGAAATAATAGGTCATATAGTTTCTCAAAATGTATATTTTGATGAGACAAAGTTTGTGTGATACAAAGAAGAAGTCAGAACCATGCCTAGATTAAATTGAATATTATGCAATAACCCTTTTCAAAATGGATATAGTTATAGAAAGGAATGAGGAGTAAAAGAATGAGTTGGAGCATCAATAATGTTGAAAATACAAGTTGCTAATGCATTTACCTGGTGTTGCTCCACTGCCAGTGAGCGTCCATAGTCCCAGTGGAGTCACCCTAGTGTGACAAGATTTTGTCTGTTGCCAGTGAGTGTCCATAGCCTTGACGAAGATACTTTCATGTCCCACATGATATGGAATTCCTTTCCCCAATCCTTTACCTTTTATAATTTGATTCTCTTATATTCAAAGAAAGGTGGATGGGGGGGATTCGAGTCTTCCTTTAAAGGAATGAGGGATGACACCTGTGAAAGTGAGATTTTCCAGCTCAATTATAGATGAGTGAAATCCCTGATTAACGTTCGTGGGGAACTACAAATGATTTTACGGAACCATATCTCCTTAGTTTAGATGAACACACAAAATATATGTTCTTTAAACCCGACTCTTGGATCCTTTTTTGTTACATTTTAAGAATACAATTCTTGTATACTGGTAAACTATGTTCTGCTACTGGGTATTACTTGAAGTTATGCATGGCTGTGTTACATAGCTAGGGATGAAGTTATGTCTGGAATCCAAGCTACATATTTCTAAGATTTTGATACCAGATGTGTTAAACTTCAAGGGATATCCAAGTCCAAGTCATCAAAACTTTGAGAAATTCCAAGTGACTATTTTCAAGAAAGAAAAATACAAACCAAATAAAG
>JZKD02S1620361.1:13331-32890 GCA_000966675.3 Picea glauca
AACCTCTATATCCGCCTTCCACCTGAAAATCACCCCTATACAACCACGAGAAAGGATGTGACAGATAGGGTTGTAGCCCAGTAGTAGAGTCCATTCCTCTTCCATTGATCCCATCCATAGGATTTTTATGGCACAATGAGCATCGCTTCGACTTTACCACCTTGTTCATATCCAATTCATGCAGCACTTGAGCCTTACTCAAATTTCCCATGGTAATCCACTGACTTAACTCCACATGAACCTGATCCGTACCAATTGTACCTAAACATTTTCATGGTGAGTAGGAGGGAAGATCTTCTAACAACCATCTGACAGGGGGGCCCTCAAGTCACACCTTAACCCATGTGAATCTCCCTTGTCAACTGTGTGATGTACACTGTTGTTCCTGAGTCTACACTTAAGGCTATAAAGTGTAGAGTCTAAGCATCTAAAGTGAGTGAATGAAAAAAGGGGAAGAAACAACTTCGGGGGATGAAGGTATGGCTGATCTCTGAGTTGTCTTTGTCTAGCTTCCAAATATTCATGAATGTTGATATCTCGTTCGATGGCGGCCCATGAACGTTCGAGATTTGTCCGGGTGATGGAAGTCTTAAGTATGGTATCAAAAATATTCAAAGTGATGTTGGTTTGATCCAATAGGTCGGGTTCGATGTTGGGTTGTCTTACGACGGTTACAGTCATGTGGAGAATAGAGCTTTAAAAGAAGGTTGATGTTTTAAAGTGCTTATTTCAATTTTAGATTATACGAGGAAAATTCAGTGAAGCCAATCGAAGGGTTTAACAAAATTGAAGGCCATTTTCCATAACTAAGTTAAAATCTTGAAACCGAGTGTGAAAACATAGAGCTGTCAACAATGTAGGGCATCAATTTCAGAGGAATCCCACGTTGTAGAAAAACAAGAAAAGAAAGAAATTGCTTGATGAAAGCATATAATGTAGAGATCTAAGTAATTCACAGGTCTTGTACCTGCTAGTAGCCGATACAGAGGAACAACTGTAAATAACTAGATAACTAGAACCGGATCACCACAGTAGAATTTATACTAAATTGCAGCTAAAACATTCATCAAAGACGTATATGTAAACAATGACATGAAGCATGAAATAACAAAGGAAAACACATAACTCAATCTTGACGGAATATGGAGTCTTCAATTCGCTTTGTATTAATCCTGGATAAAAAGGACTTTCTCTATTACAATCTACCACCAAAAAAAAGCACCTTCTATCTCTTCCTCAATCTATATTTAAACAAACTTCTAAACATTTAGAATTCTGATCGTTCTGGAAACTTGTCAGTTACAAATGAAAAAAATGGAGTGTTTCATCTCCTCATCTTTTGTCTTCCCTCGTAAGGGCGGAGCACCTTCCTTTCTTTTCTCTTCCGGCTCTAGAAATAGAACAGGTTGACATCTTTCATTATTTAGCACCAGAAACCTGCCCCTTCGCCTGCTCAATGCAAATGACACACCTTTCCATCAACTGGGCTATCAACCTGGAAGGCTCTGCTTGGTTGTTTGCCTCAAAGGTGTAACAACTCTTCGCCAACTGTGGAAACCTTTTCCCTACTTTTCGATCTTCCGTGATGATAGAGCATAATTGTAAACTTGGTTTTACTAGCCATTTGTCCACTTGGACCATATCAACCTGGCTTATCTGGGATATCTCCACTTGCTCTTTCTCCACATTTTCTTTGATGTCCAGCAGGTGTTTAGCTATATTGATTTTTCCTAGCGTCCCAACACTGCCTTCCTTATCAAGGTCTAACAAAATTTTATTTATCAAGGTGAACGTTTCCTCAAAAGAATTCATCACTTCATTAGCTCTCCCCTTACTTTCTGATATATTTTTCTCCCAGACCTTCAGCAAGATATTCCCTCTAGTTTTTTCTACGATGGATAATTTGGAGCTTCCGACCATCTCTATCTTCACCGTATCTATAACAGCGTCTTGGAAAGCAACCCAAGCTGCCTTGGCTTCTCTTTCTCTCAAAGAAATATTTTCTAACATTTGATCTATCATCTGAAAGTGGTTTTGAAAGGTTCCCACTTTTACAAGCAAGTCTTCTTGAGCCATTAATACCTTCTGTCGGATTTCGACAGCTTGGGATCTGAACATTTTTATGTCTAAAACCTGACTCTCGGCAACATCCAATTTTGATTGTAACTCTATAATTTGTTGCCCCTACTGGCTTACCTGCGTTTGGCTAATTTGTGCCCACTGGCGCACCTGCTCAGGGTCAGATCTAAGTTTCTTGATCTCCTGCGGATCGATTATTTGGGCTCGCTCGAGGATTTTTCTCACCTCATCCCTGGAATTTGCTTCAGCAGTTGCCACTTTAGCTTCCAACTTACTGATCAAGAGGTTCTTTCATTTGAACTGGGCCTTCAAAGTTCCAACTGAGTACCGATTGGTTGTAGCATAAGCCCCTAGTTTTCCTGCTATCTCATCTGTGCATTCTTCCTCTTTCATAGCCTTTCCATTTGTCATGATTTTAAATTTTTTAGCCACTATGCCCTCTCTTTGATATAATTCTTGCCTCACCATGAACTTCCTTTTTTTTATCAAAGAAAAATTCGTTAGGAGGCAGCTCCTCTACAGAAATGGGCATCAGTTCTTCATTGAAAATCCACCCCGCATTGGAATTCCCCTTTGTGAACTGTAAGGGTGTGATAATAACAATCGGACTTCTTATTTCCTTGGATGGTTATTTCAGGGTAACATCTGTGGCCGACTTGTTTGACATGAGCGATAGTGAGTCACCCGACCCTTGCGAGGGTATCTCTGCTTGACCTTGGACTTGTTTGCCTGGAGTACCCTTTTCAGGGTTTCCTTCCTGTTGGTAGGGGATTTCGGTTCCTCGCTCTGAGGTTCCAGCCTCCCTTGTTTTCTCTTGGTTCTTCTCCTTTTTAGGACTCGAGTCCTTTGAAACTTTGGCTTTTGTATGCTATGTAACCGGAAGCTTTGGGGTTTCACCCTGTAAAATCTGGGGGAGACAACTCCGTCGATGCTCCTAGAATATAAAGAAATCGACCATATCTTCAGGTGGCAGGGCTTGAATCCAACTTAGGACTTTAGAGTAGGACCTCACACCCTAGAATATTTCATCATGAGGGGAATCCTCATGTTCATATCTCTTCAGGCCACAACTCGCCAGGTGATTACTCACAACCTTACTAGGGTCGTGTTTCTTGAACTCAATATCCACCAGCTTCATTTCTTCTAAAAACATATCCTCGACTATGGCATGGCAAAAATCTAATAAGGAATATGCACCAATACGAATGGGGAAGGGAAACCATATCATTTTTTATACTCCTTTGAGCTCTTTGCTTATTCCGCCGAGCATATCTTTCCTAGCGATCTCATGACACAATATCTTATCTGGAAAGAATAGAGGTAGAGAATATGGAGGAACAGAGGTGCCGAAAACCCAAATATATGAAAATTGTGCCTCTATATACCAATCTGCCATGCTACTCAGGTTGGTCGTGACGTTATCCGAAATCCTAAGCGGTGGCTGGCCGAATATGGCGACATGCAATGGCACCATTACCCAGTTGAAGATCTCATAGATGAATTCTTTGGCTTTTCCTCCCAAATCTTCGAGTGGTAGACATGAATAGGCTCTGTATTAGATGGAGCCCAACTCCAGTTCATTAGTGGGAAGGGTGTCATGAAGCAGATGGCATCCATGATGTAAGCATACATAAAGAACAAAGATGCTTTCTTACTTTCCCTCTATGCTCCATATTCGGTAATTCGACTGGTCAGACTGTTAGACAACAGTTTGGTCCAGTCGAAGGAGAAACCCTCAACAATTGTATGAATGAGTGGTACCCATGGGAGGAAAAAATGGGTAGTGTCCTCCTTACCATACAACCTGCAGGCCATCATCGCTATGTACTTGAATTGTGGCTCCAAGGAAGATATTGAATAGATCTCATTAGTGTCAGCCCTGAATTTCACGGGGTGTGAGACCCAATATTTGATCAGATCGAATAAAATTTTTGCATACTGCTCACACTTCTTCTTCTTTAAACCTTCTAGAAATTTGGCATTGTGAGTAAGGTTCGGTGTGGGTGACAATTTATACATTGCCCGCAAATGTTCTGGCCTGGAAGTCCCAATCGTTACCTTTTGTTTGTTGATAATCGTCCTCGTCGGGATATCGATATGTCCAGCACCCACCTGATCATATCACAATAGGGAAGAATTTGGGGCCTTGCCGCTATTTTGTGCATCTCTGCTTGAGCGACGATTTTGTATTTGGTTGATAAGTCATCCTTCTCGTTGTCGCTAGAATCATCCAAACAGTTTACCAACTCGGATTGCAGAATGTTGGAAACGTATTACCATGTCTTGACAGAATTAATACTTCGGGGCAAGGTATCGGAAACAACGTCTGAACCCTGACCTGAACTCTCGGCAGCTGCCTTGGGCACTTTTCATGGAGCCATGATAGAGAAACTTGCAACTGGACCTCCTGTAGAAAAAATTGAAAAACACAAACATCGATTATCCTGGTGAAATGGCTCTGCATGAAAATAGGAATGAAAAATGAAATAATGAAGGAAAAACTCTCTATCTTGCTCATTTAATCCCATGGGTGTCCTTGCCAACAGAACGGTCAAATCACTTAATAGAAAGATTTAGAAGTAAAAACGAGATCTTACTATCTGTCACCTCACTGCAATTCAAATAAATGCCATAAATGCTTGACGAGTCATAACATTGAAAAACGCAGGATCATTCAAGACTTCATCCGTAAAATACGTGTGATAAAGTTTGTTTAAGGTGATAATTAATCTTGTTTAGTTCTTTAAATTTGGTGCACTTAGATGCTAATCCCCTTTTCGACACTCGCCACATCGGGTGTTTTTGTTCCTAGCCACTGAACCTTAAAAACCCGAAATCGCGATGGTGCGAGTTAATTGATTAGAAGTGATTTGACTTAAGCCTTTTAATTAATCCATGCTTAATCAAAGAAAATCGTGACTTTGTGGATCATGGTTATGAAGGTGCTTCCCTTTGGGGAAACAATCGTCGAGTCGCGAAATCGTGATAGTGACTAACTAGGGTTTAAAGTGACGTGTTCTTGATACTAACCTAGGTAAATTTAACACAACTTCATGACTTCGCAAGTCAGAGGCTTGAGAAATGTTCAACGCATAACTCCCGAGAGCGAGGGTACGAGGTACTAAGATATGATAAGCCCCACTTATTCTTTTAGTAATGGTGATTAAAATTAGGAAGGTTTTCGCCATTTCGCACGTCGGGATACTGCGAATTTAAGGGGTAGAAACGTGAAACAAACGAAGTCCCAAAAACCAACCTTTTTGGGCTTGAGTATAACATTTCATGTATTTATAAAAAGGCGGTTCCAACAACTCGAACACTTGTTAATAATTATTTCAAGTGTTGAAAACTCTTTTCACAAACCAATGTCCACTGAAACTTCACACCCTTCTTTTGAAAGGAAGTGATTGGGTGTGCAATATTTGATAATCCTTCAATAAATCTCCTTTAGTATCCTGCAAGGCCCATGAATGACCTGAACTTTGTCACATTCTTTGGTGCTGACCATTCTCTAATGGCTTCTATCTTCTCAGGATCCACTGCTATCCCATCCTTTGAAATGATATTCCCCAAATAATGAATTTTCTTTTGATAAATGAGCACTTGCTCAATTTTGCATACAACTAATGCTCCCTTAATACTTGCAACACCATCCTCAAATGATTTTCATGCTCTTCCTTTGACTTAGACTATATAAGAATGTCATCCAAAAATACAATGACAAACTTGTCTAAATATTCTCGGAAAACACCATTCATTAAGCACATGAAAACAACTGGTGCATTTGACAACCCAAATGGCACCACTGTGAACTCATAATGAAAATACCTTGTCCTAAAGGTGGTCTTGCTGATATCTTCCTCTTTAATCCTTACCTAATGGTATCCTAACCATAGATCTATCTTTGAAAATATTTTTCCATCCTTCAATTGATCAAAAATATCATCAATCTTTGGTAGAGGATACTTGTTCTTTGCAATTACTTTATTCAACTATCTGAAATCAATGCAAAATATTAATGTTCCATCTTTCTTCTTCACGAACAAGAATGGGGCACCCCAAGGTGACACACTTGGGCATATATACCCCTTCTTCAAAATATATTCAAGCTGCATTTGTAACTCCTTCAACTATGGCGTACTCATTCTGTAAGGGGTATTTGACACTGGAGTTGTCTCAGGCATTAAATTTATAAAGAAATCAATATCTCTCTTTGGGGGTAGTCCTGGTACCTCCCTGAACACATCTTCAAACACTTTTAGGACTGCATAATCTTCCAAATTTGACACCTTATCTTTAGGTGTCTCCTCCATATGAGCTACAAATATTTGACATCCTTTCCTGTAACATTTCTTCAGCTGCAATGCTGAAATTTCTTTGATGGTTACTGCCCTGGGAATTCCCTGCACTTTCCTTAGACTCCCTTCCTCATCCAAGCAATTAAATTCCTTGTTATGATAGTCTAGGATAGCATGATGTTGATCCAACCAATCCATCCCAATTAGGAAGTCATAAGAACCTAAAGGAAAGATGTTCAAATATGCCCTGGTGTTCAGTCCATTCATGTCCATAAGACATGAATTAACCATCTCATCGAATTTTCTTTTGTATCTGGTAGCCAACTGCACCAACCAAGATTTTCCATGCTTTCTTCTTGGAAAATGCAAAGTTTCCACCATATTAGGGTCTATATAACTATGAATATCTCTTGAATCAATTAAAATAGAAATGGTTTGGTTGTTGATCATACCTTCCACTTCAATCATATGTGACTGATACTTTGCTTTCTTCTTGTCCTGGGCTGCATAGATCCTTGGTACATTTTTTCCCATGTCCTCCATTGTTTCATCTTGTTGTACATTTTGAATAGTTCTCCCTTTTTCACCTCTGTGAGGACAAGCTCTGAACATATGATCCCCTTTACAACCCCAACATTGAATAGGTGGTTGCCTTGGCCTTTGACCCCCTGTTTCAATCGCTCTGGTCTCTCTAGGAGTTGGTTGTCCCTGAGGATTATTTATGAAGAATGGTGGCTTAGATCCCTTCTTCCTCTGATCCACCTTGAATTTTTTTTTGTCTTCCCAAGATTTTTGGAAAGTTGGCCTTGCTTTCTACTGATCATATAGGCATTTATCTCGCCTTATGGTCTCCTCCAATGTCTTGGGATCATCATACTTTATTTTTTCACTGACGAATGATGGAAATCCACTCAAATACCTTTGAATCTTAACTGTCTCATCCTTAATGAAAGAGACATACTTCAACAGTTCTAGAAACCTTCTTTTATATTCATCTATTTTCATACTCCCAAGCATGATTTCAACGAACTCTTTCATTTTCTTGTCATAGTATCTCTTAGTCAAGTATTTCTTCTCAAAATACTTCTTGAATTGCCTCCAAGTAACACTTTTCTCTTTAATGTGTTGTACCTGCAAAAGTTGATCCCACCACATGGATGCCTTTCCCTTGAGTTGATAGATAGAAATTATACCTTCTGCATGAGAAGAATAATTATGAAATTGAAAATACTTTCTCATGGCTAGCAACCATGTCTCTTCATCTTCATCCTTCTTGTGCTCACCATCAAATGTAGGAGGTTTGATCTTGTTCATTTATCCTCGTAGCTCATCCACCCCAGAAATCTTGTGCTTCCTGACAGGGGATGGACTTGAGTTATTGTGTGATCTCTTATGGGAATTCCTCAGGGAGTGATGGTGATGTCTTCTAACACTGTTGGCTCTTGTTTTCTCATCAGGAGGCCCGTGACTTCCAGATTTTCTTAAGACACTCTCCTTATCCAACTTATTTTCTATTTGGTTCAAGCTCTGCATTAACTTCATGTTGAACTCATCCTGCTTCTCCTTGGATTTCATAATCCTTTCCTTATAATCTTTACGGCTTTGAAAATCTTTCTGTAAATTTTTAATGGTCTCTGCCATATTCATGTTTTCATTCCTTTCATCTCCATGTCCATTGGAGTTTGTTCCTTCAATGCCCAAATGGACATCCATCCCTCTAATTTCATCCTCCTGACTGTAAGTCCCATATGCCTCTTCCATTCCTATGGACTCTATGCTGAGATTGATCTGATCTAGTTGTTAACTCTGCAAAATGTGCAGCCAACAAAACTTTGTCAGGCTAACTGTTTCAACAATTTCATGAAAATATGAACCATTCTGGTTCAATAATATATATCACAATTCTTTCTTCTGAATTCATGGAAATTTGAATGTCGATATCAATTTTCTGGGTGGATATTTAGATTCCACTATCCAAGACCTTTCCAATGCCTTCTCCGATGCTCAATTCTGAGTCTCGAGAGAAACGTTATGGCTACTTAAAAAATTTCCCATTAATTTTTATGTTCATTTTTCAACTTGGCGCAACTCTGCGATGTAAATATGCATTTTTGCACCTAATCATTTGGAATTTTCATAGGAGCTCAATTGGGTTTCCTCACATACATCTTATGGACACACTGTCCAAGTTTCACCTCTTTCTAGGTTCTGGGATGCTAGTTATAACCCGCTGAAGTTCCAAACCAAAATACCATATTGTAACTTGTGTGCTACAGGTTCCTTATTTTCCATATTAAACATTTTTAACATGCCCAATAGTTTTAAATTAGATCTTTGAATGTCTTCTATGGTTCAATATCTTTCCATTGAATTCTCCTGCACTTCAATATGATTCCAGAGAAGAAATTTATGGCTCTTTGAAGTTAGATGGGTCTTAGAATTTACCCTCCACTATTTGTGTTGTAAATTTCTCATAAAAGATTCATTTGACGAACCGTTTACACCATTCAAAAGCTCTTTCCGAGCTATTTTATTTGGGTTGTAGATACAAAGTGAGCCTTGGAACACTATGGTATTGTCTTTTTCGAGTGCCTAAAAACGCTCTTAAGGGCCACAAAAACGTGCTGCAAAAAGATGACGTTCAAATGATATAAAATGTCGCAAAAAATCGCTAGTTTTCTACTGTTGTTCACCCTTCAAACGACTTCACGTGCACAAATTTCAACCTATACACCCATATTTACCATGCAAAAAAACATCACAAGGTAAATCGTGCTTCGCACACCTATAAACACTGTGCATCACTTCTCTGTCGCACCAATAACTTGCGCACACTACCTTTGTGTCGCGTGCCAATATCCACCGCGCGCAGTTTCGGTTCTTGCACTATTACCTGTTGTACGCAAAATTTTGTATCGCACGCTGATATTCTTTGCGCATTATACTCTATGCACTGCACCATGCCAAAGTTTAGTATGTCTCCACCGCGCACCAAAACTATGTGTGCACCACTAACTAAACTGTCGTGCGACAAATATACCCACATTGTGCACGCACCAACAAAACTACTCTGCGCTCTGCCAACACTGTGCACACCACGCATGCCATTATTATGTGTGTGCACATCGTGCACACCTTATTATGTGTATTCACACTGCGCAATGCTAAATTTAGTGTGCGCATCCGCACACCAACATTTTTCCGTGCTGCACCAAAATTTAGCGCATGCACCCACACACCAACATTTTTCCGTGCTGCACCAAAATTTAGTGCATGCACCCGCACACCAACTTTTTTTCGCGTGGCGCCAAAATTTAGCGCGCGCACCCGCACACCAACATTTTTTTGCGCGGTGCCAAAATATTGTGCTCGCACTAGAATACCAATATATTTCCGTGCAGTGCCGGATTTTACCTATCATAATCTTTTCACTACGCATCATGTATTTTTAGTGTGCCCTCCTGCACACACTCATTTTTATGCACATTAATTCCTTGTGAATTCCGCTACAGAAATTGGGGCTTTTCGCATAAATTTTTCCCCAATTTACCATCGACATTCTGAAATTACGAAATTTGTTCAACTTCACCCCAATAACACTAGTTGAACTTATGCAACAACAAATTGTTGTAAGTTGACATTTCTGGAATGAATTTCCCCAAAAATCAATTCACGAATTGAGAATTTTGATTACAAAATTCGCTCCATCTATTGTGTCTTCACTGTAACTTCAAATTTGACTAATTCCAGGTCTGAATTTGCTATAACAAATATTAAATCAAGAATATCTCACCACATGGCTGAATTTTCTCAATTTTCCCATGAATTTAACAACATAAATTGGGGCTTTTTCCCAATTATGCCCAATTGTTGTTACTTTTTACCATGGATGCTCTGTAACTCGAAATTTGGCCACTTCGAAATCAATCCTCTATGAAAATTCACTTCAACTCACTTGTTCGGCCCATCTAGGCTCAACGTTGAAAACTGAGGCTCTGATACCATATTGTAACATCCCCGACCACCCAGGCTAGGCCACGCTACACCAGAGAACTCTTACATTCTCTCTGCGGAACATACTGTAACATACCCAACATCTAACTGAGCTATTCCACATAAATTTTTTGAACTGTATGCAATTAAAATATATACACACAGAACTCTTGCGGAATAATTATATATAAAACATAAACAAATAAATACCTCTGTAAATACACAGATTCACACTGAAATAACAATAAACATATACATGAAACATATACATGAAATACCCATACAAATAAACACAGTTATAACTGCACATATGATAACCCATAAAAATAAGCACGTAAATAACAATGCATCATGTAAGTTTATCACATAATTGGCACTTATCTTGGTAAGAATGTCACCAACTGCGTGCAGACCTTCTAGGAACCTCCCAACCTTAGACCACACTATTCATCACTCTCAACAGTGAGTCACCCCTGAGTTGGGACTAAACTCCACCCGGGTAAAGGGATTCCTAACCAGGCTAAAGGATCATAGACAATAGGAAAGACTCTGTATCAAGTGCCAAATAAAACTAACAACCTAAAGTCCCTCATTCCCCACATGCCTTTCCAACCCCAGGAAGTGTGCCCCTTCTTGGCTCAACAGTCCTTCGGTTGCCCCACTTCCTTTCTGGGCTTCAACAATAGGCCAGATAGGAAATCTCAGAGCACTGTAGCTGCAGTTTATCACCTTCATGAAATCAATTCCCAACAATTCTCTCACTCAAAGAATTATTCACGGGCCTGAAAACCCACCTCTTTAATGTACCACGGGCCTGACAACCCATTTTTTTAGTCCATCTCCCAAGCTAACTAGATACACCAACACAAAATGGCTATGGATACAGGTTCAGGTATAGTCATGAAGGTACGAAGGATAGCTCAATGGGTGTGTGCATACTCATGGATGATTGAATGGATGACTGAATGATGGAGGGAGTGATGGGAAGAATGGTGGAAAAGATTGGAAAATGAACTAAGTCCCAACAATATGTATGCATGTCCCCAACTTGACACTTGTCATGTTGGGAGCTACTTTGTCCCACTTGTCCCCAACTTTAGATATTAGAATAAAATAATTATCCATACTTTATGATTTAATAAATATTAATATAATATTCCTTTTTGGCTTAAGCTCCCTATATTATCCCTTTTCCTTAACTTTTAGGACCCTCCCTTTCCCTAACCAGTGGATTTTAGTCCCCCATACTCTTTTATCGTAGTCGGTCTGCGCACAACAATATATTTTTTATTAATTATGAGACATATACAAAAATATACGCACTAGTCTTTAACATCTAGGCTCTTTGGCCTAATCAAAACATAAGAATCCTAGCTTATAATAACTGGCTCACCAGCCTATAAAACACAACATATACACAAAAGGCTACCTGGCCTCAAAATTGCGCACACTTATGTTGTTGCGTGTGGTATCCTGGAATGTGCAAACTTCCTCATTTTACTGCGCATTACATGTGCGCACTATGCCATGAAATGTGCATACAAAAAATGATATAAAATATCTCACTAGATTAAGTACATTTTCATTTACATTATAATTGGGTTCAAGCTAGGGATATTACAACTATGCAGGAAAAGAGACAACTCACAAGATTTTGCGTGTAGGACTATGGTGGCCCACCCTTCATAAGGATGCGAAATAATTATGTCAGACCTGTGATGTCTGTCAAAGACTTGAGAAGACTTCCAGGAGAGATGAGAAGTCATTAGTACTGCAACTAAAATTACAGGATTTTGATAAATGGGACATTGGTTTTGTTGAACCAATTAATCCACCAACAAAGAGGTCAGGAGCTAGATACATCATTATTGTTATAAATTACTTGATCAAATGGGTTGAAGCAGAACTAGTCAAAGATTGTTGTGTGGAGACAACTACACAATTTGTTTTTGAAATTGTAGTTACAAGGTTTTGATTTCCCATAATACTTATGAGTGATCAGAGAACTCATTTTCTGAATAAGATGATTGTAGCTTTGAAAAAGGAGTTTCATAGTCATCATTAGAAGAGAAAACCATATCATCATCAGGAAAATGGAATAGTGGAAGCATTCAATAAGATCCTAGAGAATGCACTAACAAATGTGTGTAATGTAAGTCAAGATGACTGGGAGTTGAGGATCCCAACAATGTTATGGGATTATTAATGTATGTCCAGGAAGAAATTATGCCTATGGAATTCATTGTGTCTAGTCTATGCATTACCATTTTGACAGAGCTAACAGGTTTTGGCATTGTAGAGAAGAGATTGTCATAGCTAGTAGAGATAGAAGAAGATAATTTTATCACATGATTTCATCAACAAGTTCATAAAGAACGCGAGAAAGCCTAGAATCACTGACACATTAAACAAAAGAAGTTCCAGATAGGAGACTTAGTTTTTCTTTATGAAAACAATTTTTTTCAGCACCCTCAAAATTTTCAGATGCATTGGTTGGGTCCATATGTGATTAGATTTTTTTATAGAAGCAAGTGTTGTCCAGTTGGAAAAAATGAATGGGGAAGTTGTGGAAGGAATGGTTAATGGTAGTCAGCTGAAACTATATAGGAACAATCGTGCTTTCGTTCACTAGTCACAATGCACATTATATCTACCATAGTATCTATTTTATAGTGTATTATAGAAGAAAAATAAAAAGAAAAGAAGAAAATCAATAAAAGAGTTTGAGTTAAGATACAAAAGGTTGAATTTATGCATAAGGTATTGTTCAAACTAAGTAAGGAGAGAAACCAGAAATGTCACAGAGATGTAGAAAAGAGAAAGAAATCATGTGTATGAAGGAGGATGGACTAGCGATAGAAATCCATGCAGACGGTGGGAAACACATTAAAGAATATACATGAAGACACAACCATTTAAGAGTAAACATGACAGAGAGGTAGTGGAACTGTGTAATCGGAAATGAAAAACGAAAAGAGGATTTTGATAGGCTAGAAAATCTAGTGTATAATCTGCCATAGGATACAAAGTTAATGTAGAGTTAGGGAAAGGATTGAATGCGAATGTAAGTGGATTAGAATGCAGGTTTGGGCATGAAGAAGAATAGAAACAACTGGTTACAAGCTATAAAAAAAGATGAAGGGTCGACAGGGAAAGGTTATTGTTGTTTGAGGAGTTTAGAGAGATAGAATGAGCCAAGTGAATATAACAAAGTCGAGCAAGAAAATTACATATGTGATTTAGTTGCAGAGAATAATGGTGCCATCGAAGACAGTAAAAGCTTCATCATAGCAGAAGAAACAACGCACCATGAAGACATCGATACCTATATTCAAGGAAACTCTGAGAGCATCAGTGTTAGGGCCAATACTGATCAACTTTTCGAAGGATTATGTGCCACCAAGGTAGCCAATACAGAAGCAGGTTAAGCTACCAAAGAAATTGAAATATGAATTTATTGAACCAGAGATCCCATCGAAGGTCGTCATTGAACAGGATATGTCAGGTGTAGTAGGGCATATGAAGTATGCAGACCATGACTTGACATATATATATATATATATATATATATATATAAGTTTGCAGAGTTGGCACCTGATAAGTAAAAGACCGTAAAGCCCACCAAGAATTCACAGGAAGTAATAGTAGATCCATAGGAATGTGCATCAGGGCTAGAGAAAACAAACATTTTTAATCTATTAGACATTTTGCATTTTGACAGGAGCGCAGAGATAAAAAACTATGTCAAGTTTTTGCCTAGTTGCATTCATGGAGGATTTTTATGGTTGGATGGGCCAGTGTCAATAGACACTGAAATCATCGTGTGGATCACCAGGTTATCATAAATAGGGGAAGACCCACTGCCATTATTCACAGACAAGTAGAAGGAGAAGGAACTGCTGGAAAGAATGAAGGATAAGTATGACACATTTAGAGGAGTGCACAGTTTGGACGTTGCAAGTATTAATGACGATACATTAAGGTTAACGATGTAGGTATTGGCCTAAAATGTTTTGAGGAAATGTCGCAAAGATAAAGTACCAACAAGTGTAATAGAAGCAATTGAGAAGTGTGTTGCGGGAGTAAAATTAAACTGGGCGACATTCCTTTTGAACCAGTTTTTGATGGACTAAAGGGAGGTACAAGACAAGGGGATACAATTCCATTATTCATAATATCAATATCGATTGAATTAGTGGCTTGGAGAGAGCCATAGGACACTCAATTTATGGGAACTACGAAGAAACCATGTTTGGTAGCGATATATGTGAAATTTTGGCATATTGCGCATAAGGAAAGATAGTTGAATAATAACATTAGTTCCTATGTTTACAAAGAGGTAATTTAGTAGAGAATTCAAGATACACCGTGCATACTACTGTAGGTAGTGGAAACATATAATGGGATTGTGAATTTTAAAGTAGGAAGACACCACATGTATATTCAAGCCAAGAGGGATCCATATTAGGAGTGGACTCCGAGAAGATACATATTTATAGAAGATGAGGTTGGGAAGATTGTGGAAGACTGGGAAGAAGAATGGAAAACCCCAATACCAGAAATGGAGCCGCCATAAACACAATTGTCAAATAAAGATCCAAAAAAAGAAGGAGGAGAAGAAGGAGAAGGAAATGACACAAGAGAAAAACAGAAGACAATACCACACCCTAGAGAGAAGAGAAAATAACATGATAAGGGGAAACGAGTAGACCAAATGAAAAAGAGGAAAACATTCAAAAAAGTGGCCACCTAGGCCCAAACAGAAGATGACTTAGAAAAGATAGGCGATCAAGTAAAGGAAGTGAAATACGAAGCATTTCAACGTGCGACGTAGAAGCAAGAAGAGATAAAAAAATATGTGCAGTAGCAGATAGCTTCATTGTGTCATCTTTTGGAAGCAATCAAGATAAAACCAGAGAAAAGGACAAATGAAGAACAAACTGAGAGTACAAAAAAGATTACAGAAGCAAGACCGACGATATCTCACCCTTCAGAAGCATTAGGAGAGCATAGAGTAATGAAGTTATCAACAGGAGCATTATAATTCCCCTTGATAGAGATGCAAGAACAAGCAAAAGCATTAAGTCATATTGAATTAGTCTTGTCGTAGTTGTCGATGAATGTATTAAAGAGTTTTCAAATAAGTGTTACATAGGATATAAATTTACGCGTAGAGTTTACGACAACATAATTTACTAAAGTGACAAATGATAAGGCAAAATTGCATATAGAATAAATTTTTTTTAGGATGAATCGAGATGAGGATGAACAAAGAAAGGAAGGTTGAAAATGCAGTGCAGGAAGTGGAATTTTTTTTCCTAGAGATACCAATGGAAGTTCACACTCCACTAAAAGAAAAAGTGTTGAATATTAGTGAAGCCATTCAAGACTTCCATGCAAAGATCATAGAATTAGAAGCACACATGATGTCATACACTCCACCTGAGGAAAGGGAGGAAAGGGAGACAACAACAACGACAACAATAGAAAGTATAAAGAGTTTGGAGGAGAATTGTTCCAAGTTGTATGAATAAAGAACACTAGTATGGAATTGGATAACAAAATATGCGAAGTTGCAAGGAATAGAGAAGAAGTTGTGGGCCATGTTGGAGGAGGAGAAAAAGTTTAAAGAGACGATGAGAACTCTAACACCAGCAGAAAATATGGTTGCAATCATGGAGAAAAGGAAGTTGTACTTAGACATAAACCAAATGAGAACAGAACAACAAGACCACACACAAAAGATTGAGATGCTACAGGAGGAAGCATTCCAGGTAACAAAGGAAGTTACATCTGCACAAGCCATCGTGAAGTAGGAAACACAAGATAATGCATAGAAGTTGAAGAACCATATTACTGTAGAAACAACATAGGGAATTTTGCACCAAGAAACCCAAGTAAAGGAAAAGGTTGTGACTCAGGACAAGACACAGGTGAGTGTTTGGGGGATGTTGGAGCAAGACATTTTGGGACCAATTTCAGGAATCACACAGGAGAAAACCGCGCAAAACATCGGCTAAGGAGTAGTGCATGCGAAAGAAAGGAAGATAGTTAGTGCATTTTCAGGGGTCAACGCACGTGAAATGAGGAAGTTAGTTAGAAGTAGTTATACATTTTGTTCCATTTTGTAACATGATAAGACCTAATGTAAATGTATAAATATGTATGGGTTTTGGGTAGAAAAGAGGCAAATTTGGGAGGAGAGAGTTATTTGGAGAGTATGTTATGGATGAATAAGTTCTAAGCTAAGTGTGGATTGTATGCACGAATGAAAAGGGTATTTTGGGTAGAATGAAGATATCATGTATGATAATAGTGGGCACCTTTTATAAGAAATGATGTTGAATAATAATAAAATAATCCTACCATTGTGGACATAGCCCAGTTTGGGGTGAACCACGTTAATTATGGTGTCTTTGTGTTTTATTGTGATGTATTTGTTCATTGTTCTAGTTATTGTGTGCACTTAGTGAATTAATGATTAGTATGAATAATTTATATGATGGTTATGCACACATGATGAATGTTTTAATGAATTAATGTTAGGTAGACTGGTATGAATGAATTCCTCCTTTCCCTTCATGACTACAGAAATTTGGTTCCTACAATCCCCATAGGTACCTTGGGTGAGACTTCACCTGCTTGTGGGTGATGCCGAAAGGGACAATATATTTAGGGTTTTGTTGGTGATTTAATGTTGAATGCTGGGTCTACCCACTGTGCACCAATAATGATGACGCTTCCCAAGTAAACAACCCTTGCAGAACCCTTTAGGGGGAAACACTTTGGGAAAACCAAAAACCATATTTTGAGTTTCCATAGCCTGCAAACTTATGAAATTTAGATGTCCAAGTTGCTCATGTGAAATTCAACTTCTTTCATCAGTGTGAGAAATAAGTGTAGTCAATTCGAGTTCAAGTCTAGTCAAGTCACAAAACTTGTACAAGTTTTCCGTCATGTTGAGATGCCTGCCAGTGACAATAAGCTTACCTTTCTTAAAATCACAAGCATAGAACCAATCTGACCAAAATTTCACAATCTTACCTATCTGTTTTATTTGATTAACATACAACATATTGGCACTAATATTTGGCACATGATAGATGTTGACATTTTTCCCATGTCGACAAGCAACACCACCATAACCAACAACATCCAAAGAAAAATCATCAACAACATATATTTTACTATCCTTAGATTTATTCAGTCTCGTGAACAATGAGCCATCCTTAGCCATGTGGTGAGTTTAATTGGATTCGAGTACCCATTCATTCAATGCAAAATAAGACAACAAGGCTTGAAAAGTTCCAAATTGGAAGGTGAAATTATTAGTGTTTCATCGTATAGAGGACATGTCTCTTTCAAGGTGTTTAACCTTGTCCTCTAAATTCTCTCTCTAATTATAGGATACTTTATCTACATGTCCATTCTTTCCAAAATACTGACACATCTTCTTCTTTTGAATTCATTGTGGTGCATCTTCCTATCTCTGAGGTTTCTGGTCATGGTATGTAGGTTTCTTTGTATAGGCATCAAATCGTACTCTATCCCTAGGATCCATCTTTCCCTTTCCCTTGAGCAAGTGGGCCTGGTGTTTACCTCCAAGATTTCCTTCTCCAAGAAATATATGTTGGTCAATGGTCAAAAGGCCATATAAAGTTTCAAAGGTGTAATACTTACCATATTCCTTGTGTTCTTTATAGATAGTGTGAAAAGTTGACACAAACACGTCAAATGATGTTTTCAAGTTCATCAGGACCAACTCCATGAGTTTTCCATCCTTCTTCTAATAGTTCGTTCCACATTTTACTAATTTCAACTGGAGTTCCTTGACATGCAGCAAATAGTCCTCCATTCTCTCAAAGTAATGAGGATCAAGAGAGATCAACTCTTAGTCAATCAAAGACTTCAACTTCTTCCAGACTTGATGAAGACAATCAATTCCATTGAGGTGAAACCGAATCTACCGTGATATGTAGGTCATAATGACTCCTTCAACCACATCCTTCTTTCCATCAACAACAAACTTCTCCTAGTCGTATGTTGGATCTGTAATCACAACCTTCCTACACTACCATACTCCTTTTCTCTTTAGTAGGGTTTCCATATCCAGTTCCAATACTACATAATTTGATCCGTTTAGAACAACAAGATCAATCTTTGAATCCATATTTGATATCTAGACATATTGGTCTATTCCAATAAGTTCCAATCAACAAACCACTGGCCCAAATCCAATCACATAGCATATCCGACTCAACAGGGTTTTAGATAATAGGTCAAGGTTTTAAACCATAGGCTGATCTGAAATTTAACTTGATCTAAAATTCAATATCTTTTAACCATTATTTGCATGTGAATTTTTAACTGTTAACCATCTTTGTAATGCAAAATTAAAGAACATCCATCAAGCACATGAGCACATAAACATGTAAGAAAACCATCTATGAACAAGAATTGGTAACGGAGTTCACCAGACCCCCTGGCTACGTATCCGGGACACTTTCCAAATGTGAAGGCCGATAGATTAAGTATTCAAATGCTTACAAAGTGAGTTTTGAGTTCTGTTTGTCATATACAATAACAAACTTCAACAACAGCTGCAAGATGAAATTATAAGACTTTTAAGTATGAACATTGATACCTTTCTGCGTATCTGGAAGGTTCTGTGAGAACTTTTCTATCTGGATGCCTGAATACAAAAATTGAAGTTGGATCTGGAATCCTTGCGAAAAACTGATAATTTTGAGTATAAACTCGATATATTTCAGAAACTGGACTCTGAATGCCCTTCTTGGCACAATTCCCAAAATTTGCCTCTGATTGTATACTCCGTATGGCCTCGGGATGCGTGAAAACTCAGAACCACTTCGATTTGCGTGAAAAACCACCTCGGTCTATGTGCAAATTCACTTCGGTCACTGTGCCTATATTTGTGTGCATCAAAACTCCTCGAGATCCATGCCCATGCCTCATTTAAATAATGAAATCAAACCAAAAAGGGGCGTGGGCCATAGGCCATGCTCCCACCTAAATCCCATCCATTTCGGCACCTTTTAAGGTTTTCGTGCCACCTCTTGCTACGTCTAATTCTGTGGCGCATTGGTAGCTGTGGTGGTTAGAGGGGCGGAAGTCCCGGGGTCAAACCCATGGGCCTCTCCTCCCACGCACATGTAATTGGCTTGGTGC
>JZKD02S1620361.1:32900-44189 GCA_000966675.3 Picea glauca
AAATTACATTTTTTAAAACCATTTCCAACCATTTCTTTTACCATCTTTGACGAAACTTCCACTGCTGATATCTTTTTCATCTGGAGGTCATTTTTCCTAAAACGAACATCACCGAAAAGATACTAACGAGCTCTTCCACTTTGTAAGCTTTACTTTGCATTTTGAATACTTTAACTCTATCGAATTTTGAGATGATCCACCTGGATCATCGTCTCTGATCCCATGTTGTGGAATAGGTGGCCACATAATCAATAGATTCCAAGATATGTGATTTCATTTTATATGGTGGGTTGATTGGCCCCACAAAATATCAGGCCCATTTATCAAAATATTTTAGCATAAGATGAATTTGAAGAGACATCTCATCTTACTATACAAGTCATCCCATTCTCTGGAAATTGTCACAACTTCTCAAATACTTTTTGGCATCCCAAAAACGTGTATCCCAATAATATCCTAGATTCAAAATGTTGTTAGTGGTTCTTTTATTGGGAAAGTTTCCTCCACAAATTTCACAAGTACATTCTTTTAGTATCTCATAGATCTCATATTCTCGAACACAATGTTGAATAACAAGATCTAGTCTTATGTGAAAATACATATTTGAACCCACAAGTAAATTACACTTTGTTTGATAATTCTTTGTTTCTCTTTTGGTGAAAAATTATTTGGAATATTCTCTGCAACTAAATAGTTAGAAATATATCATGCAGTGTTAATAGATACAACAAACAAATTTTCATCATGGAAAACATCTTCAATTGGAATGGCATCCCCATCATTGTGTTTAGGGGGATGGATTCCCAATTTTCAATAGTAGAGATTAAACCCAGGAACGAGGCCCAATTGGAATCTTCCCTATTTGGTGTGGAATAATTCTCTAGGTTAATGGTTCGAAATTCATTCAATGGGACTTAAAAGTTATTTCCATTATTTTTTATGTTTTTTCAATTTATGTAATTAATGCAAAAGAAACAACTAATATAAAGAGATTGAATTTTTTTTCTATAGGATAACGTATGGGAACAATCAATGAAGACTATATGTATCTTTTAATTCCATAAGAAATAATTCCATGGAGAACTTATTATTTCCAAATAATATTCAAGAAACATGAATGATTTAATTGCACAAAGGAGTAAGACTAAAATAGCAAAGCACTCAAAAATAATTCCACAGTATCCCAAGTACAATATAATTGAAAAAAATAATTACTAATAAAGAAAATAACCATTCATCGAAAATACCCAATAATTCATTCAACCATATAATACTTAACTGTATTGAAATTATTACTATATGGCTATGACATTAAACAAATAGTAGAATAATCCACGACAATTAATGAATAAACATAATTTCAGTAGACCAAAAAGTATTGACTCCATATATATTTTCTAAATTAGGATTTGAAGTAATTCATCGTACAAGCCTTGAAAAATTTCCTTAATTTCAAAAGACCCTTTCTAAGAGGTCAATCTCTTTATTTATAAGATAAACCTAGTCTAATTATGGAAGAAAACAAAAATGACTCTGCAAAAATTCATTAAATATCCATATTCAATGAACTAAAAGTCTTAATAAAATGACCATGCATCAACCGCATCTCTAGTTAACTGAAAGCTTCAAATAATGCATGCTCAACCTCATAAATATTTCCCTTATTAACTAATTTCCGCCATAGACTTTAATATGGAAACACTTGCTATTATTTTGGGAAATTCTAAGAAGGGTGGTCCCATGCATGAAACTCTTGATCTAATTTTTTTGTTCTAGACAAATAGACTGCACTTGAGTCAACTTCTAGTCTTTAGTGATCAAACAATTCTGAAAATAGTTTCATGCCAAGGAAGAAATTTTCGGATTTAGTTTTCATGCCTTTTGTTTCCTTCCTCATGTGTTTTTTCAAAAAAAATAGGGTATTACCACATAGGAAAAAAACCTTCACTAACCACTCACACAACCAGATCAAAGATCAATATGACAATGTTTTTATGTGGTTAAAACCCTCGAAGAGGGAAATAGTCCATGACCCCAACCAACATGGCCACTTGAGGAAATATATTAACGCAAAAGAAAAATACTTTATAGGAGAGTTGATCACAATCAATCATCAAAAAATGACCCTTCATGCTCTTTAAATAAATATCATGGAACAATCGAGTGCTAAGACACAAATCAATATATCCATTAAGATCGAGGATAATATGATCTTTTGGGTCACTCTATGTGTATAACACATCCTGACCATAAGATTACATAACTACAAATGCATACTAAACAAACACACTAAGAAACTCACTTTTACCTAAAGACATATTAGACCAATTTGAACTTAACTAACTCATAAGTGTCTAAATATCCTAACTTCCCTCCTTAAGAATAACTTGGGATATGATTGAAGGATTTGGAAATGTGACACAATAGGAGAAGGAAGGAGGAATTAGAGCCTACTCCCCTATAATGACAACTTCCTGCATTCCTAACATAGATAAAAGTTCGGAAAACTTCACTTCTGTAAGAGACTTTGTGAAAATGTCTGCAACTTGATATTCTATAGGGAAAAGGACCACTTCAATAACATGATCCCAAATGAGATTTCTGATGAAATGCATGTGTATATTAATGTGTTTGTCATGCTAATGTTGGACTGGATCTTTGGAAATCTTGATGTCACTCTGATTGTCTCACTAGAGGGTGGTGAGATATTGTTATTGAAATCCAAACTATGAAATGATATGTTGAAGACATAAAGCTTCTTGACTTGGATTTACCACTACTTAGTACTCTACTTCTGCTAAAGAAACAATAATAGCTAGTTGTTTCTCACAAACCCAAGTGTTATGTCCAGAACTAAGGTTGAAAACATAACCTACAATATACTTTTTATCATCAGGGTTGTCGACCTAATCTGAATTAGTGAAACCAACAAACAAAGGAGCCCCCCCCCAAACTATAATGTATCCTAAATTGAAATGTACCCTGTACATACCAAATTATCATTTTTGTTTCTTTACAATAGATTTCCTGGGGTGTTTGCATACATCGAGAAAAAATACCAAAAACAAAGGAAATATCGGGATGAGTATGAGTCAAATACAAAAGGTTTCCAACTAATTGACGATACAAAATGGCATCAACTTCAAGAGTAGTATAGGTGGTAGTAAGTTTGGATCCACACTTGAAGGGAGAAGGGGATGGTTTAGAGTATTCCATGTGAAAGGGGAGAAGAATGTCTCATGCATACTTAGATTGGGGAAGATGTTCCTTCCTTAATTTTCAATACTTGGAGGCCAAGGAAATAATTCAAATAGCCTAATTTTGTCATTTCAAATTTCTTTTTAAGGATGGATTTCACATGGGTTAAAAGTTTAGGCTCACTACCTAGGAGGATAAGGTCATATACATAAAGGAAAATTATTATGAGATGGATTCCTACTTTATTGGTATATAAATTAGGGCCATAATGACATCTATAAAATCTAGTGTCAAGAATAAATTTGTCCATTTTATCATACCAAGCTTGAAAAGATTTCTTAAGACCATAGAGAGATTTATTAAGGTGGAAAACAAGAATGGATTCATTCTAAATATAGCATATAGGTTGTTCCATGTTTATTTCCTCTTGCAAATTCACATGCAAGAAGGTGTATTTAACATTCATTTGATGGTCATCCCCTCTATGTGAGGCAGGAAGGGATATAACAAGGTGGATGTTCATTTTGGATATGAGGGAAAAGGTTTCATTGTAGTCAATTCCTTCAATTTGAGATAATCGTTTGGAAACTAACCATGCCTTATGTATTTCAACACTTCCATATGATGCATACTTAGTTTTGTATACCCATTTACATCATAAATGTTTTCTTCCTTTCAGAAGAGGTACAAGATCCCAAGTATTGTTTGCCCTTAAAGAGTGATATTATTCATTCATTGTTGTGTCCCAATATGTATGGATGGAATATTTTTCAAATGTTTCTAGATAAAAAGTCTCTGAAACTTCAGCCAAAATAGAGGAGACTCATTGGAACCATGAATGTGTTCAACATTTATCTAAAGGATCATCGACAATATCACTAGTTGCTTCTCATTTTAAGTGGAGCCATCTAGGAAGTGGTGATAATAGTGCAGGTTCATGTTCAATAGAATCATCTAGATGAAGGTGAGTGGGAAGAGGTGCATTTTCATCCTCACTATGATCATTTGAATGAGAAACTAGAATAAGAGTAGAATATAACACAAAAATTGAATTAGGAGCATATGACAAGACACTTTCATCAAATTTAACATCTCTTCCAATAATTATTTCATTGGAATGAGGTTGAAGAAGTTAGTAACATTTGACATATTCAAAATATCCAACAAAACTACACTTTCCACTTTTAGGTTGTAATGATTTCCTTTTTTCATTAGGAATGTGAGCCCATGCTTCACTACCAAATACATGGAAGTGTCTTACATATGGATTAATTTTGGTCCATGCTTATTTTAGTGTTAAATTTTAAGGCCTTTATGGGAGTGCAATTTACTATGTAATTGGAACAATTAATGGATTTTTCCAAATAATGAAGACTTAATCCTTTAGATTGGATCATACAGTTAGCCATTTCCTTTAATGTATGATTATTTCTCTCAATAACACCATTTTTTTGTGGTGTATATGGAACAATATGATGAATTTGAGTGCCCTGTGTAGTGCACTAGGTTGTAAACTTGTTGTTCACATATTCATAGCCATTATATTTTCTTAACCTTTGTAGTTGATGTCTAGATTATTTTTCTACAAGGGCCTTGTAGAAAAAGAACATGTCCAAAACTTCACTCTTAAGTTTTAAGATGTGAAAGCAAGTGCATCTGGAGAAGTCGTCAATGAAAGTTAAGAAGTACCTACAACCAAATAAAGAATAATAAGAAAGAATACCACACAAATAAGTATAAGATACAAAGTGGTTGAGGTGTGCCATGATGAATTCTTGTCAAAATTGTCTCGATGATGTTGGTCGAGGACACAACTGACACAAACACTATCTCTGGAAGAAATGAGAGAAAGACTAGTCACCCCTTTTTTGAACTAATGGTTGTTGAAATGAGCAATAATTTATATGACCAAACAAATCATGACAATGTTTTCTCAATTCATCACTATGAGAAACAAAAACTGATGGAAAATATGATAACCCAAATTTGTCAAATTTATACAAATTGGTAATATCATCAACAATTCTAGTTGTTAGGGTGTGCTTAATATATTTTAAATCTTTTATTACAACTTGGTGATGTGAAAACTCTATGATTTTACCTTCACATGAATAAGTGATCTGATACATTGATAGAAGGTTGTAGGAAATACTTGGAACACATAATGCATCATTGAAATGACCATTATCTACTTTAAGTGTTCCATACCCTATAACGTTAAGAGATATATCATTACCAACAAATATTGTTTAGGTGTTACATTCATTAAGAGGAGAAAAAATGGCTTTAGTGTTAGCAATATGATAAGATGATATAGAATCAATAAGTCATTCATCAGAAGAAGTAGATGTTGAATTGAAGGAAAAACCAAAAAGTACATTCCCATGAGAATAAGAGTTAGAAGAAGAAGAATCAATATTGATATTGTGCTTCTTCATTTCTACTTTTAAGGATTCGATATTTTTAAAACATTTAGACTCTACATGACCAGATTTTCAAAAACAATTGCAATGCATATTAGTCTCCTACATTTTTATTTTGTTCCTTTGTTAGAATTGGGAGTAGAAGTTGGATGGGAGGGTTTGGGACCCTTGTTTTTCTTCTTGTTGCAAGGATTTTTCTTCATTGAAAACAAGGTTCATCGGCTCTAGATCCATATCTAGGTATGCAACAACATCTGTTTATGGTTCGAAATGAAATAAGCTCTACTACCCTAGAAATGGTTGGGTAGTTATCAGTCCATCCTTCAATAATAAAGTATGTCGATGCATGATCCCCTTACGATCCAATTCAATATTGAAAGCCGCAACCCTGAGAAAAAAGACATGTTAGTTGGAGACATGGGCATAGAATTCAAGTGGAGGGATACGTATGTATTCTAATTTAGTATAGAGATTATCTCGATGTGTACTAGTTGGATGAAGGAGCTATTGGTGTTCCATCATGCCAAGTCTAAGTTATTAAACAAGAGTTATTGTTCTTAAACAAGAGTCTCTTTTTCTAAAACAATAAGTATTAAATTCATAAATGTTGGGGAGGTTCGTACCTCACCGCTAGTGTTGTTAAATAAATATACAAGTGAGGGTAGGTTTGTTAGTAAAAACCCTAGTCAAACTCTATGTTTCAGTGGAGCCATTGGTGTTGTGTCTATCGATGTTGTTATCGTTTCATTTTTTTAGTGTTAATTTCTAATTTGTCCTTGGTATTTATGTTCTATGTTTTATTTTATTTCTTTGGGTTCTCTTCATTTTCTAAAATTCATATATATACTAAGTCTCTTTGTTCCCTCAACCGATGCTTTGGTTTATTTTTTTTCTAGGGGATAGTAAGGATTTGTTAAATGTACCTGCAATGCTAATCACTCCAAGTTGCAAGAGCTTATATTTATCTCTGATTAGAGAATCACAAAAATACTCAAGAGTGGGAGCTTGGTAAAAAAACCATAGAAATTCTCTAGTGGCATAAAAGGTAGAAAAAAAGACAAAATATGCACTACCAAGCTCAACAACAATAACATATATGCATCAATAATCCTTCAGATCTATTTTACAATATTTAAGTAAAAGTCTATGTTTTTTGAACATTATAAATAATATTCAATGCAAAGAAAATCATTATGACTTAAAGTCATTAACCGATTTTCAATTTGGTGGGCTTGAATCACATTGTGTTTACCAAATATGAATTCTAGCTTATCCCAAGATTCATTTGGGTCATAAATTCCTTGAAGGTGAAACCATAAATCAAGAGATACATACATTTTGATTAATCCACATGCTTTGTAGTTTTTATCATCCCATTTGGATTTCTTTTCGACATAAGTGGGGGATTGTTATTTTCCCAAGGTAATCTGCTACAACCCTTTACTTCTTCGTACATCCTCCATATGGGATTTTCATGAGAATTAGTTGGCATTGGTAAGAAAAATATCACTTGGAGAAGCCATATTAAAACATGTAGATAATATGGATTCAAAAGCTAAAATTGGCTATCTAAATGGAAAACTCTCAAAAAATGGGCTTTTAAAAAAAAGTAACATTGAAAACAAACTTCGAATGTGAAAGTTATGTCCTTTTAAAAAAAGGCACAATCAATAGTCAAAATGTGTAACAAACTCATCGTTACGACTTCAACCTAAGTAGAAGTGCAATTTTTTTTTTGTTTTAGGAAAGAAGGAAACGATGACAATAGTTTAACCACACAAGCTGACGATGAACACATGCACATCGATCAGGAAACATACAACAATTAATTAATGTACTAGCACAACGAGAAATGGGGAGAAACATGCGTAGATAAAAAATAGAAACGACTACCCGCTCGTCACAAACATGATGACGCCTACAAGATAAGGGACTACATCCACATTCCGAACAAAACGGTCTCGACAACCAAAAAATATAACCTCAAGGGAGCGCAAACCCAACCCATGAAGGTGTTACAACCCAAGCACCAACAACAAGCTTACAATAGACAACTACACCTACCATGGGAAGCATGGACTCCATCTAGGACATCATTCACCTCTATCTAATAGGGCCCACAATGATACCCTCATCAGGAATCATGTCGTCCCTAGATGATAGGTGCGACAATAGACCTGGAACAAACATATCCTATCTGGACCATAGACTCAAGATAAATCCACGCGCTAGGAGACCGAAATAGATGACAATAAGATGATACCCACACATCCCAACAATAGGTCGACAAGATGCAAGAAGACTACACTCAAAAGGAAAAACACAAGCTATTACCTGACTTTGCCAACAACCCAACCATTAACTGATAAGCAAGATGTCTAAGTGTGAACATTGGACTGTTACCAAGATACTAAGGTCATAAAAGTTATCATAATGTGAACTAAGATAGGCACTTAACCAAATCAAATACGCTTATCAACAATTATAAATTATCCATTAAAATAAGTGAACTACTTAACATTTTAAAGGTGATCCACGCTGCTTAAAAAAATAATCGACACGGTTGTCTAAATAGGGCTAATGCTTAATGAGATTGATGTCTATAATTAATGACACTTCAATGCTAAATTTAATGCTATTTTAATTGTTTTCTTACGGTTATAAATCAAATCCATTTCGACGCTATTCAAAGAAATTTTAATGCTATCTTGCTGGTCATAAATAAATGTCTTTTCAGATCCATTCAATGTAGTTTGATGTTATTTGGCTTTTTGAAAATAATTGTCATATCAATGCTAAACAAATTATTTTGTGGTCTATCCAATACTACCTATCAAATCGTGGACGTATCACGTTGTCTATTAACAATATAGTTTCCAAAATAGTAATCGTCTGGGGATAGTAATTCATGTTACTGTATCTAAATACAAAGGAACATGGTCAACCACCCCATGCTTTCTAAAAAGGTAAGAATTTGTTGTGTAAAGTAAATATAAATTTACCATTGTTGTAGAAACTACTATGTAAATTATAAATTGGATGTTGAACATTAATAAAAACTTACAAGCTATTATAAAGACTTGTTGTCAGTTGTATATGACGATGTTCAACATATTTACTTCCAGCATAAATAAATAAAAACGTTGTTAAAACATCAAGGGAAATTTCACTGGTAATGCAGAATACATCAACATGGGTACAATGGCCATGGGAACGTTGCTAAATTCGTGGTTCAATAAATATGGTAGGTCGCAGTAAAAAGGCATGTCATTTAGGATGACTCGCAGAGAAAAAATAATCCATGATGTTGTCATTTACATACCTGGAATCGTAGAGGCAACAACAAGATAACGTTTTCAAATATAAAATGAAATCGCAGAGGTGAAATGCCAGAATCTTTGCAATCTATGCAAGGTGTCAAACGTAGGGAGGAAGCTGGGCAGTGTGCCACAAAATTCATAATGTGGAGACTGAGTATATGTGCCAAGAAACAACATGGGTATGCTGGGTAAAACGAAGTCAAATTTATGGTGAAAATGCAGTGGTAGAAACGATTTGTAAAAGACTACTTGGTAAGACGAATTGGTGGGGAAAAGAAAAAAAACGAAGGTAACAGGATTTGGTAAGGAAAAAAAAAATGAAATGCCAATGGCCTTCAAGGATAAGGCGCTGACCAACACAAGGAAGATGCCCAGGGTAAATAAATGTATGAAAACATAGTTAAAATCAATTAGCAAACATATCTAAATCCTAGTGATGTCATTAAATTAAAGCACGTGTATCATTGAAGAAAAACATTGTCTACTAAATAACGATTTTGTTGTCTAAGAAATAGAGAATTTGTTGTCTATATAAATATAATAGATTAGTTGTCTATCATATTAATTTCACAGTCTCACGACATTTTCAATTGGTGTCAATAAAATATCATTATCGCCGTCACACTTACATGTAAATATTTGTTGTCAATAAATATTAAGATCGTTGTCCAATCATAAGTTTAATGTAAAATAAATCACTTCTCTCGACACTAATTCATTTCTCTGATAATTAAATTCTCAGAGAGTATACAAATCAAATGTGGGGTTATTTGTGGAGTAAGGGTTGGGGTTAATGCCAATAAAATCGAGGAGCAAAAGCGATCTATAAAATGAGAATCGCATAGTTAAGCATTCCAAGATACGTCGAGTTGAGCATTGAGGAAAGGCAGAGGTAATCAATCAAAGGAAGGTGTAAGACCATCAATCAACCAGGAACAATCAATGGGGGTAGACAGTTGGGCAAACACATTCTTCACTCATCCTCCACGCACAGAAAAGAAGAGCATTAGAATCTATAGGTCGCTATGCACCAAAGTGACAACCGTCGATTCGACTCCTGGTCGACTGCTCAGGCATGGACTGAAAAACTAGGGATGAGGATGAAGTAAAAAGAACAACTCTTTACAACAAATCAATAAAATCGATAGGAAAATCAAAACATTCAGGGATCGAATGCCAAGGGAATCAATTCAAGTAGCGAGCTTAATGCTATGGGGAATTTAAGTTCTTAATTCAAATGCTAATTCAAACACCTTCTTTACACAGCTAAAAGTACATAAATGAAAGCATAAGGTCATAATAATATACCATGCAAAATAAAATCAAGTGTGTCGTAGCCCAAGGTGACAACTCCGAGTCGTTGTCTCGCACGCTCCCACTTGTCGACCGATGAGACTTCACTGGTACCTCCCATCCAATTCTAGGGGTACTCTTCTTCCCCCTTATCCCCTTGAGTTGGAAAGGGGCCATACACACTAAACGAGAGAACAACTAGCTCCCATATCGCCTCACAAGACCGAGCTACCACTCCTCACCGAGTTGGGTATCCCAACTCCCACAAGATAAGTCAGTCAAGTCTAAAATTCTGCAGCATAACATTACGCATAACAAAAGAGATCCATCCTCCTCCTCCTCCCTCCTTTATATAGAGTTTCTAAGTCCATTTTCCCCCAAATTCCCATTTAATTTATTGTTCAATAATTTAATTCAGAAAAATCTTCCCCGTACATGTGTCACCCATCCCCTTCTTTGCACCATAAATTAATTTCATTAATTATTTAATCACTCCTATTTCCCTCACCCACCTAAAAACATTCCTAGAATCGCTCCTAGGTGTCCTCATATTCCCTTACACATTTTAATGACTTACCCCCTTACTAATTTACTAGTTGAGTTAAATTTAGAAAGTTCTTAAAGGAAAGATTCCTTTCTAAGTCAGTCATTTTTCTTTTTCCTTATGTTTCCCTTTCTCTTTATGTTTCCCCCCTTTTCCCTTAGTTTCCTAATTCTTTTAAATTTCCCTCTTTCCCTTTTTATCTAAAACTCAAATTAGCAAGTGTAGGAAATTACCTCTTTCCCCTCTTTCTTTTTAATTAATAAATTTTTAATTAGCATAAGTAACAAAACAACCATTTCCCTTTTTGTTAAAAATGTAATCCCCCAAAGTAATTTGATTTTTTATAATTTAAATGAATGGCTTACCCATTTCTCGTCACATGTTTAATGATGATTATCGGTATTATATATATATATATATATATATATATATATATATATATATATATATATATATATATATATATATATATATATATATATATATATATATATATATATATATATATATA
>JZKD02S1620361.1:63667-78362 GCA_000966675.3 Picea glauca
TGATTCTTTGTCCTGTAGAAGATTGCCTTACGATCAAATAAGTATGGACTACATAAGATCATTCCACATTCTCTTAACGACACAACATCACAAGTTACTTCGTCCACATACTTAGTAATTTGATTTTTTATAATTTAAATGAATGGCTTACCCATTTCTCGTCACATGTTTAATGATGATTATATATATATATATATATATATATATATATATATATATATATATATATACCACAAGTATCACTTAGACCTAGATTTTATTTTCCTAGGCTGGGCGACATTTTATTAGGAAAATTGTTTTTAAATCTTTCTTATCGCATTATTCATTCTAAGGCGATCTAGGTTTAATAACTTATTAGTTAACATCACGACGTGCCCTTCAGGACACACTAGGTGCTCCAAGGGTGCCACTTGCCTCATTATGTTTCCCTTATGCGACGTGCCCTTTAGGATGCACTACGTGCTCCAAGGGTTCCACTCGCCTCATTTTTGTTTTTCTTGCATGACGTTCCCTTCAGGACGCACTACATTCTCCAAGCATTCCACTCGCCTCATTCCATTTTTCTTGCATGACGTGCCCTTCAGGATGCACTACGTTCTCCAAGGGTGCCACTCGCCTCTTAACTGACTTGGTAGAAATCAAAAACCCATGGACTCAATACTCTGTCAAGTGATCTTGTGGGAGACTGAGGGCCTCTAAGGAATAAGGCCCCTGCCTTATTGTGCCCCCCTTAGAATCTTCATGAGCGACTGTCACAGTCTTCCCTCACGACATCTTAGGTCTTCTCAAACTAGGTAATCGTTAACATACAGTTCGAGCCACAACGAGAGTGCTAGTAGGTTGTGGCAGGGTTGATGTCCACACCTCTCCCTCAATGTCTCTGGTAGTCGTGCATGATCTCTCTACCGCACATGTGAGTATGGTTGAAAATTTATCGTTAGCATGCATCATCAACGAATGATGTTAGAAATAAAATCCATAATCATAAAATCTAATGAAATGCACATAAGTCATATATATACAACAATCAAACACAAATAGTCCACTCTCTGACTCGATCCAGAGTCCAAGGGTTTCATCGATGCCTCTGCATCCTCAGGGTCCAAAATCCTACACACTCAGGAGAAACAAGTCAATAGTACCTATCTATATCAATACAACAAAATAAAAAGTCATCTTATCCATAATGCCTCATAATCATAATCAAATGCCCAATAGTATAATAATCCAGATCACTTGCAAGAAAGTGCCCTCAAAGAATAACTTCGCTCAGTGTGGGCAAGAGAAGGATGTTACATACACCCCCTCTTGGTATAAACTTTGTCGTGAAGTTTCATAGTATATAAGTGCCAAAATAATGTGTATCACAGTATCATAAGTCTATCTATCCAACAAAAATGGAAACTATTGGCACATATCATATGCGTCCTCCGAGGTCGCCGAGTGCGGAATATAGTTGTCCCACTGGACCTTGACCTGATCTATTGTTCGATGTCGTAGCTGTTGAATGCGATGATCTAGGATGCAGATCATCTCAGTCGTGAGCACCCCCTCATCTGATACCTATAAGGAACTCATGTCAATAACATGTGTAGGATCACTAATATAATGTCTCGAAACAGATACGTGAAAAGCATCATGCATGCGCCTCAAGGAATCAGGCAAGGCTAGTCAATAGGCCACAAGCCCCTTACTTTCCACAATATTGAAAGGTCCCAGGAAACTATGAAAGAGTTTATCTCCCTTCACAAACGTGATCGAACTCTTATGCGGTTTTACCCGCAAGAAGACTCGATCACCAACTTCATAATTATGGCTGACATGGTGCGCATCGGCATGACTCTTTTGTTGATCCTGCGCTTCTTTGATACTTTGTCTTATTTCTTTCATTTGATATTCCATTTCTTGGATCGATTCTGGTCCCACAAGGACCCTATCCTCAAGATGATCCCAAATCAAAGGCATCTTACATGGTTTCTCATAAAGAAACTCGAAAGGTGCCATCTTAATGGTGCTTTGGTAACTGTCGTTATATGCAAATTCTACCAGTGGAAAGAATTCTTCCCAACACTTTTTTTGGTCCATCACGTACATGTGCAACATGTCTTCCAAGATTTGGTTTGTTCATTTGGTCTACCCATTTGTCCCAGGGTGATACATAGTACTAAAGTTAAGTTGGGTTCACAAGGCCTCTAGGAAACTAGTCCAAAATTTCTCTAGTAAACATTGATCGTCAATCGGATATAATCCTCTTAGGCACGCCATGCAACATCACAATATCATTGATGAAAAATCTAGCTATTTCAGTTGCCTGATACATCGTATGCACAGGAATAAAATGAGAAATCTTCCTCAGAATGTTGACTACCACAAAAATCAAGTTGTGTCTCCTTTCCATCAGTGGCAATCCAACAATGAAATCCATCAAAATAACCTCTCATTTCAATTCAGGAATAGCGTGTGGCTGTAGTAATCCTGTTGGATGTCTATGTTCAGCCTTTACCTGCTGACATTCTATACATCTAGCCACATAGTTGACTATGTCTACCTTCATTCCTTTCCATAAGAACAAGGGTTTAAGGTCCGCCCTCATCTTCGTGACTCCTTGGTGAGCAATGTACACTGCTCTGTGAGCATCGTTTAGGATCAAAATCCTCAACTCATCATTCAGTGGTACGTAAATTAGATTTTCAAATCTCAGTAGTCCATCATCGTCCAACGTAAATCCTTCAAACCTTGGTACCATCATTGTGTTTTGTCCGATAAAATCCTTGACCTCTTTGTACCAGTCATTGTCGCACTATAAAGATAGAATATTTTCACGTAGATTCATCTGAAGAGGCAACAGTGAAATGATGCGTGGTCTCCGACTCAATGCATATTCCGCTCGGTTCATTGTTCCCTTTATGTAAGTAATATTGAAATCGTACTCGCTAATAAATTTTGACCAACGCCGTTGTCACATTCAGTTCGCTTGCGTAAATGTGTTTTTTAGTCCACAGTGGTCCGTCTTTAGTTCAAATTTTCGTCCAACAAGGTAGTGTCTCCAAACCTTCAAGGCATATACAATGGATAACAACTCCAAATTGTGCATCACATAGTTCTCCTCATGTCTTCTCAGTTTCCTCGAGATGTAAGCAATCACTCAACCGTTTTGCATCAAGACTCTGCCTAAGACTTCCTTGGATGCGTCAGTTCACACCAAGAATTCTGTGTCCATGTCAGGGACCTTTAGTATCGGTGTTGTTGTCAATAGATCCTTGAGCCTCCAAAATGCTTCCGCACATCTCTCGGTCCAAACAATTTTCTTGTTCTTCTTCTACAATTCCATGATCAGATTTGCTCTCTTCAAAAATCCCTCGACGAACCGTCGATAGTATCCTACTAAAACCATGAAGCTATGCACTTCCGATATATTCGTCAATGCATGCCATTCCATAATAGCCTTGACCTTTGTTGGGTCCATGACGATACATTCGTCAGAGATGACATGCCCTAAGTAGTGAATCTTTGATTGATAAAACGAGCATTTGGACAACTTCCCATACAATGTTTTCTCTCACAGACACTATAGTACCAAGCGCAAGTGCTCATCATGCTCCTCCATCATTCGAGAGTAAATCAAAATATCATCAATGAATACTTGGACAAACTTGTCCAACTACTCGTGGAGAACCTTGTTCATCAACTCATAAATACCCCTGGGGTGTTTGTCAGTCCAAACAGTAAAACAATAAACTCGTAATGTTGAAACCTCATCTTAAAAGAGGTCTTAGGGACGTCATCCTTCTTGATCCGTAATTGGTGATACCTTGATCGCAAATCGATCTTGGAAAACACTGTCACACCCTTCATCTGATCGAATAGATCATCAATCCTTGGCAATGGATACTGATTCTTTATCGTTGCCTTGTTCAATTGATGGTAGTCAATGCAGAGTCTCCAAGACCCATCCTTCTTTCATATGAAGATAACAGGTGCACCCCACGGTGACACACTCAGATGTATAAGGCCCGGGTTCAACAACTCCTTCAGTTGCATTCTCAACTCCTGTAACTTCGGGGTCGACATCTGATAAGGTGTTCTTGCTATCGGTTCAGTCCCTGGTTTCAGGTATATGGTAAACTCTAATCCCCTCTCTTGCAGAATCCCAGGTAACTCCTCCGGGAAGACGTCCACAAACTCTCTCACCATAGGAAGGAGTTCTAGACCTTTCACTACTCCCTTCTTGTTTAATGAAAGGATTGCATAAAGATTACATCCCTTGTGCATGATATTTCGTAACTGAAAGGAAGAGATAAAGCTCAGGGAAACTCCCTCGTTCCGACCTACAATCACGTGTCTCTTTCTCTCATCATCGACCAAGCTCAACCATTTTGTCTTATAGTTAAGTATCGCCTCATGCGATTCCAACCAGTCCATACTGATCACGATGTCTTAAGATCCTAAGATCATGACGTACATGTTGGCCTTAGTGAAAAACTCTCACAGGTTAAGGGTACATCCCGTAACCTTTCCTCCAACCTTTTGTTTTTCTCCTGAAGCCATCTTTACAAAGCTAAACTCATCATGTTCGACTGCGTTTACCTTAATCCTTTTTAGCGCTACACCAGAGATGGAATTTTCGGTAGCAACGAGGTATATCAAATACTAAGGTTTTGTTCAGCGATAGTACCTGATGTCTTGAGCACAGTTGACTAGTGCTATGCCTGACAGTTATTCACCGTTGCATGAATCCGATGGTACTTGCCCAAAACTCCCACAGTAGTGGGTGCGACTGATACAGATTCTATGACACTTTCTTCTCGGCAGTAATGCTGGTAATGTGGCTCCCCACAATCCAACACACTTTCTTCAGTCCAGTGATCCTGGTACCCGAAGTAGAAGATGAATTCGAACAAAAAGGCCAAACTCAAACTTCTTGACCTTAATTCTCTAGGTAATTTGGTGCAGATCATACCAAAGCAGCTCCAAAATGGGCCTTGTACGCGAGAACCGTGCGACTTCCTTTTCGCAAGGTGTCGAACTCGTTGAGCTAACGATCAACAAATTCCTCAGAAAGATACCTCTCCTAGAACCGTTCCTCGAACAGTTCCCATGAAACGTCGTCCACGGCCATGTTCAAATGTGGTAGGAGCATCTTCCGGCATAGAAGAACACTCCCCTTCATTTGAAATTCCACCATGTAGACCTTCATGCTGGAGGTCGTAATCGTAAAGCATGAAGCAAAACACCTTGCTCTACAACCATGCCTCGATGGTACAACCATCCACGACACTCGTGGACTCGAGAACTCAACTCTCTCAAGTTCTCGGTGAATGCTAACGGTACTATCTATGGTGTGTTGTGGACCCTCGGGGGTACAGGTGCCCTGGCCTCATCTCAGTACCGATGGTCAATCAAGGCCTGTTGACATTACCTGGAAGGGCCTTGTTAGATCATCATCATCCCTTACAACAAGTGAATCCAACCCAAGCACTTGTTCTTCCCCTTGGGGGTTCGACTTCGAGGGTGCAGGAACTTCTGGAGGAATCGCACATCCTTCCACGACACCACGTTGTGAACCTCTAATGTGTCCTCTAAATTCCATCACCACATGGACACGTTAAGGTTTTTAATTAACGCAAGGGTTAATACTCACGGGTTTACTGTAGTGGAAATCCTAGAGATCCACAGTCGCAGGGTTGAACCCACTCTGATACCATATGTAATGACCCCATCATTACAACTACAAGCAGTGAAGAAGTGATTTTTTTCTTTTGTTTTAGGTAGGAAGGCAATGACGACAACAATTTAACCACACAAGCTAATGAAGAACACATGCACATTGATCAGGAAACATAAAACAACAACTCAATGCACTAGCACAACGAGCAACGAGGTTAAACATGCATAGATAAAAAATAGAAATGACTACCCACTCGTCACAAACATGATGATGCCTATAGGGTAAAGGACCACATCCACATTCCTGACACAATGGTCTCGACGACCAAAAACTAGAACCTCAAGGGCACGCAAACCCAATGCATGAAGGTGTTCCAATCCAAGTGCCAACAAAAAGTTTACAATGGACAACTACACCTATGTCCTGACGCACAGACTACGGATAGGACATCATTCACCTCTATCCAATAGGGCACACCATGATCCTCTCATCAGGAATCATTCCATCCCCAGATGATAGGCGCGAAAATAACCCTGGCGCAAACATATCCTATCTGGACCATAGACTCAAGATAAATCCATGTGCTAGGAGACTGAAATAGATGACAAGAAGATGATACCGACACATCCAAACAATAGGTCAACAAGACACAAGAGGACTACACTCAAAAGGAAAAGCACAAGATATTACCCGACTTCGCCAAGAACCCAACCATTAACTGATAAGTAAGATGTCTAAGTGAGAAGGTTGGACTGCTACCAAGCTACTAAGGTCATAAAAGTTATCATAATGCGAACTAAGATAGGCACTTAACCAAATCAAATGCGCTTATCAACAATTATAAAATGTCCATTAAAATAAGTGAACTACTTAACATTTTAAAGGTGCTCCATGTTGCTTAAAAAAATAATAGACATGGTTGTCTAAATAGAGCTAATCCTTAATGAGATCGATGTCTATAGTTAATGCCACTTCAATGCTAAATTTAATGCTATTTTAATTGTTGTTTTGTGGTTATAAATAAATCCATTTCGACGCTATTCAAAGAAATTTTAATGCTATCTCATTGTTCATAAATCAATGTATTTTCAGAGCCATTCAATGTAGTTTGATGCTATTTGGCTGTTTGAAAATAATTGTCATATCAATGCTAAACAAACTATTTTGTGGTCTATCCAATACTACCTATCAAATCGCGAACATATCACGTTGTCTATTAACAAGATATTTTCCAAAATAGTAATTGCCTCAGGATAGTGATTCGTGTTACTGTATCTAAATACAAAGGAATGTGGTCAACCACCCCATGCTTTCTAAAAAGGTAAGAATTTGTTGTGTAAAGTAAACATAAATTTACCATTGTTGTAGAAACTACTGTGTAAATTATACACTGGATGTCGAGCATTAATAAAAACTTGCAGTCTATTATAAAGACTTGTTGTCATTTGTATACGACGATGTTCAACATATTTACTACCGGCATAAATATATAAAAATGTTGTTAAAACATCAAGGGAAGTTTTACTGGTAATGAAGAATACATCAACGTAGGTACTTTGGCCATGGGAAAATTGCTAAATTCGTGGTTCAATAAATATGGTAGTTCGCAGTCAAAAGGCATGTCATTTGGGATGACTCGCAGAGAAAAAATAACCCATGATGTTTATGATTTACATACCTAGAATCGCAGAGGCAACAACAAGATAACGTTGTCAAATCTAAAATGAAATTGCAGAGGTGAAATGCCAGAATATTTGCAGTCTGTGCAAGGTGTCAAACGTAGGGAGAAAATTGGGCAGTGTGCCACGAAATTCATAATGTGGAGACTGAGTATATGTGCCAAGAAACAACGTGGATATATTGGGTAAAACAAAGTCAAATTTATGGTGAAAACGCAGTGGTAGAAACAATTTGTAAAAGACTACTTGGTAAGATGAATTGGTGGGGAAAAGAAAAAAAACCGAAGGTAACAGGATTTGGTAAGTAAAAAAAAAAATGAAATGCCAATGGCCTTCAAGGATAACCTAGTAACCAACGCAAGGAAGATGCCCAGGGTAAATAAATGTATGAAAACACAGTCAAAATCAAATAGCAAACATATCTGAATCCTAGCCACATCATTAAATTAAAGCACGCGTATCATTGAAGAAAAAAGTTGTCTACTAAGTAACGATTTTGTTGTCTAAGAAATAAAGAATTTGTTCTCTATATAAATATAATAGATTAGGTGTCTATCAAATTAATTTCGCAATCTCATGGAATTTTCAATTGCTATCACTAAAATATCAATATCGTCGTCACACTTATATGTAAATATTTGTTGTCTATATATATCAAGATCGTTGTCCAATCATAAGTTTAATGTAAAATAAATCACTTCTTTGGACACTAATTCATTTCTCTGATAATTAAATTCGCAGAGAGTCTGCAAATCAAATGTTGGGTGATTTGTGGAGTAAGGGTTGGGCTTAATGCCAATAAAATTGAGGAGAAGAAGCGGTCTGTAAAACGAGAATCGCAAAGTTAATCATTCCAAGATACGTCGAGTTGAGCATTGAGGAAAGGTAGAGGTAATCAATCACAGGAAGGTGCAAGACCATCAATTAACCAGGAAAAATCAACGAGGGTAGACAGCTGGGAAAAAACATCCTTCACTCATCATCCACGCATAGAAAAGAAGAGCATTAGAATCTATAGGTCGCTATGAACCAAAGTGACGAACATCGATTCGGCGCTTGGCCGACTTCTCAGGCATGCACTGACGAACTAGGGATGAGGACGAAGTAAAAAGAACAAATCTTCATAACAAATCAATAAACCCAATAGGATAGTCACAACATTCAGAGATCGAATGTCAAGGGAACCAAGTCAAGCAGTGAGATAAAGGCTATGGGGAATTTAAGTTCTCAATTAAAATGCTAAGTCAAAAACCTTCTTTACACAGTTAAAAGTAGAAAAATGAAAGCGTAAGTTCATAATAATCTACCATGTAGAATAAAAGAAAGCGTATCATAGCCCAAGGTGATAGCTCCAATTTGTTGTCCCACACGCTCCGTGCAACTCCTTCTTGTCGATCGATGAAACTTCATCGGTACCTCCCAGCCAATGATAGGGGTACTCTTCTTCCCCCTTATCTCCCCCAAGCCGCAAAGGGGCCATGCACACTAAACCAGAGAACAACTAGCTCTCAGCGCGCCTCGCAAGGCCGAACTACCACTCCTCACCGAGATGGCTATCGCAACTCCCACAAGATAAGTCAATCAAGTCTAAAATTTTGCAGCGTAATGTTACGCATAATAGAAGAGATCCATCCTCCTCCTCCTCCCTCCTTTATATAGAGTTTCTAAGTCCATTCTTTCCAAAATTCCCATTTAATTTATTGTTCAATAATTTAATTCAGAAAATTCCTCACCATACATGTGTCGCCCATCCCCTTCTTTGCACCAGAAATTAATTTCATTAATTATTTAATCACTCCTATTCCCCTCTCCCACCTAAAATCATTCCTCGAATTGCTCCTAGGTGTCCCCATATTCCCTTACACATTTTAATGACTTACCCCCTTACTAATTTATTAGTTGAGTTCATTTTAGAAAGTTCTTAAAGGAAAGATTCCTTGCTAAGTTAGTCATTATACTTTTTCGTTATGTTTCCCCCTTTTTCCCTTAGTTTCCTAATTCTTTTAACTTTCCCTCTTTCCCTTTTTATCTAAAACTCAAATTAGCAAGTGTAGTAAATTACATCTTTCCCCTTTTTCTTTTTAATTCATAAATTTTTAATTAGCATAAGTAGCAAAACAACTATTTCCCTTTTTGTTAAAAATGTAATCCCCCAAAGTAATTTGATTTTTTATAATTTAAATGAATGGCTTATCTCTTTCTCGTCACATGTTTAATGATGATTATATATATATATATATATATATATATATATATATATATATTACCACAAGTATCACTTAGACCTAGATTTTATTTTCCTAGGTTGGGCGGCATTTTATTAGGAAACTTGTTTTTAAATCTTTCTTATCACATTATTTATTCTAAGGCCATCTAGGTTTAATCACTTATTAGTTAACAACGCGACGTGCCCTTCAGGACGCACTAGGTGCTCCAAGGGTTTCACTCACCTCATTCTGTTTCCCTTGTGCGACATGCCCTTCAGGACGCACTACGTGCTCCAAGGGTGCCACTCGCCTCATTTCATTTTTCTTGTGTGACGTTCCCTTCAGGATGCACTACGTGCTCCAAGGGTGCCACTCACCTCTTGACTGATTTGGTAGACATAAAAAACCCTTGGATTCAATACTCCATCAGGTGATCTTGTGGGAGACTAAGGGACTCTACGAAATAAGGCCCCTGCCTTATTGTGCACCCCTTAGAATCGTCGTGAGCAACTGTCCCAGTCTTCCCTCACGACATCATGTGTCTTCTCTAACTAGGTAATCGTTAACCTACAGTTCGAACCACGACGAGAGTGCTAGTAGGCTGTGGTAGGGTTGTTGTCCACACCTCTCCCTCAACGTCTCTGGTATTCGTGCATGAACCCTCTAATCCACATGTGAGTTTGGTCGAAAAGATATCGTTATGCTGCATCATCAACGAATCATGTCAAAAATAAAATCCATAATCATAACATCTAATCATATTCACATAATTCATATATATACAACAATCAAACCCCAATAGTCCACTCCTTGACTCGATTCAGAGTCCAAGGGTTTCATCAATGCCTCTGCATCCTCAGGGTCCAAAATCCTGCACACTCAGGAGAACCAATTCAATAGCACCTGTCTATATCAATACAACAAAATAACATGTCATCTTATCCATAATGCCTCATAATCATAACCAAATGCCCAATAGTATAATAATCCATATCACTAGCAAGCAAGTGTCATCAAAGAATAAGTTCGCTCAGTGCGGGCAAGAGCGGGATGTTACAAAATGCCACATGTCAGATTAAAGTTGGTTGATGTGTTGATGAATGGACAATGAGGTGGAAAAATAAAAAAATATTTTTTCTTTCTCTAACTTTACATATATTCTCACTTTTACAAATCAGTTACTTATGAAGTGATCCACTTTTATAAAATAAGTTAGAATCATTTTTATAATGAAGTTACTTTATAAATTAAAGTTGCATGCAAAAAAGTAACTAAAAACAAATATTAAATTTACTTTATAGTGATTCATTTTTATAATTTAAGTAAAATGTACTTTACAATAAAGTTATGAGATCATTTTGCATGAACGTTTTCAAAAATTAAATTGGAAAAAAGAGACTTGAACACAAGAAATATTATTAAATAAAACAACTTTCAACCAAGTGCGCTACTGAAAAATATATAACAATTTTAATAGAGGAGGGCTAGTTTTTTTCTCTTTTCCTTGAAGTGTATACTTACCCTCAAAACCCTTGTTTTTTCCTACAAACAACTTCAACATTGTCACACACAAAATAAGAAAAATTTCATTTTTTTCCAATTCTCAACAATAATGGAATTGGATCTTGGTTAGTTTACCCTGTAAAATGTAAGTTTTCTCTCTATTTTTTATTTTATGAGTTCACATAAAGCACAGAGCAAAGATCATGTGCAAAAAAGATAACACTTTATGCTCTATTTATGATTTTATGAGATTGCACAGAGAACACATGAAAAAAACATATGCAGACCAAAAAGAGTAGCAGAACAATAATAAGAATAGAAAACCAAAATATTGTCTCTTTAATTTTTTTTTAAAAGAGCATATTCTAAGTTTATACCTTTCGATCTAACAAAAATGGTCATATCTCGGGAAAACATAAACCTTTTTTATTGAAACAAAAAGTGTTTCCAACTGAAAGAAGAATTTCAGAATTAAAAGAATAGTTCACTTACCCCAAAAATGCACATAAATAGTATAACCCATAAACACAACAACATAAACTTGAATCTTTATCTACAATGAGAGTGGGTCTTGAAATGGGCTCAGATACCATGCTCGACAAAAAAGGGTATTCCCACATAGGATTAACACCTTTAGTAACCACTCACACAACCACATCAAAACACCACTGTTTTTATGTGGTGAAAAACCTTTAAGAGAGAAACATACCCCGACACAAAAAACCGCGACCACTTGAGGTAATATATATATATATATATATATATATATATATATCCAAAAGAAATATATTTTACAAGAGAGTTTATCATAGTTGATCATCAACAAATTACCATCCATGCTATTTAATTAGAAATAATGGACCAATCAAGTGTTATTCCATAGATCAATATAGTCGAACGTAAGATTGAGGAGAATATGAGTTGTCAGATGACTCTATGTCTAGAAACAAAGTTACCAACTTGACGATAACTCTCTAGAGTTCTCATTTCTTTAGAGGTCCCATTTAATGACTATTTTTACCCATGTTTCAAAAATGATTCTACAAATAACATTCCTTCTTTTTTTAGAGTTGAAATTACAAATTTTTGCAACCGTCATTTATGAATATGCAAACAAAAACATTAAAATCAAACCCTAAAACACAAAATGGTGCTCACAATATCTCCCTTTTTTTGAGGGTGATTGAAATTACAACTTGGTTGAAATCATGGTCTTGATAACTAATATCATTTTGAAAAAAAACCTTAAAGTCAACCCCCAAAACTAAAAGTGGTGCTACTAGTAGCGCACCCTTTTTTTTGAGGTGAGCATTACAACTTGTTCAAAACTATGGCCTTGCCAACTAGTACTTTTGTGAACCAATACAACAAAATTATCTTATGAATCAAAACATGGTGCTATAAGTAGCACATTTATTATTATTGGGATTAAAATTCTAACGCTTTTGATACCATCACCTAAAAAACTGGTACTATTGCAAATAAAGTTATAAAAAATAAACAAGCAACTAATTAAGAAAAATATATATGTATATACAAGAAAAAATTGCAAAAATATAAGTTACACACACATAATTAAAAAACTATAATATTTTTTAAAAAACTTAAAAATTATAAACATTAACCTACAAATACATAAATTATAAAATAATTAAAACAAAAATAGGAAAAACAAATTAAGAAAAAAACTAAAAAAAAAAACAAATTTAAAACAACATAGAATTTTTTTTTCTTCAGTAAACCGAGCTAGAAATTCTATTTATCAGAAGTGAAGAAGAAATGTGTACATCTACCACTAACTGTTGGTTTTCTACTAGGGAAACCAATCCACCAATAGGTAGCAAATTATCTATCCATATTATTTGTATCAAGTTCTGGAAAGGAATCAAAATTTTGCATCTAACAAGATAATCGAAAAATCTAATTATCTCAGATCTTTGATTTTGCATAGTAAAGTAAAAGTGATCTAAAGAGTTCAAAAAACATATCATTAAAAGACTAGTTGGGCAAGATGCCACCTGCCATATCATGGTAGTCCTGGTCCAGAGGCCTAGAGGAGGTGGCCTTTTGGTCTTCCCTAAGATGGTCATGGTTTCCAATGTGAGCCTAAATGTCTTGGAGTTGTTGACGAACCTCGACGAGATGCTCCTAGATTTTTTCCTTGTCTTTCTCCCTGTCCAAAAAAATCTTACCCAAGAACGTCTTGATGTGCCAGTATAGGTTGAAAATTTTCAACAATTTGGTGTCTCGAGCTTGTGAGGTACCCATGTCAGGTAACCAGTTACCAAACTCAGCGTCAATCTCCCAATCCTTCACTGCAACGCACTCCTGGTGGACCTCAAATTCCACAGATTCGAGAGCACTCTCGATATGAGGTGGAATTTATTTTTGAAACTCATTGGTGGCCACTTGAGCTAAGAGGATCACTCGAGGGTTAGTTGGATTTGGACTAACATTGCTATAGGATGAAGGGTTGGGATGGGGTCTATGCCCCTGAAAATACCCCCTCAAATATCATCGGGTGGACGACATCTTTGTAGGTGTAGTAAGAAAAATAACATAACACACTGGAGGGTACCACCACTACTGGGGGATCATCGAATTCTTCATCTTAGATCCTTTTGTAGGATCGTCACCCTCATCGATTAAAAGAGACTAAAACTCACTACCACATTCCAATCTATATCTAAATCCCTACAGGAATAAAAAAGGAATCGTTATTGTAATTCCACTCCATATTATGATGAATCATCTTATCGGGTTTAAGTTAAGTTGTTTCATGTGAATACCGTTACCTTCCATCGTACACAGAAATAAAACCCCAAGTATCGATCGTCACCCGGGGGTGATCCCCACACGAGCTTACCATCATTAACATAATTATATTAAGATATGTCTACTAGATGGGGGTTTGTTGTTCTGTAACATGTCTATCCTGGATTCTTCTCGAAGGGGCTAGATGCCCCTCATATAGACTCCTAAACACCCATGTGGGGAAGAAAAAAAAGAATTTAACATAAAATAAACAAACTATTAATTATGTGTGTGTATATACACACATACATATAATCCTAAATATTTAAAAATAAAAATTGAAAAATTAATAAAAGTATTAAATTGGGGGGTGGATGACAATACCCAGAATTGAAATCGCACAGCCCTTTCATTTCACTTGAAAATTCAAGTGAAATGAGGGGGGAGAGTGATTTCGAGAATTGACCTCCCCCCTCCCCGCGACCTCACCTCTCCTCAGAGCCCACATGATCATCGCTCCCATGCAACAGTGGTACAGTAGTTGTTGGGGGGAAGAGAGGCCATTGCCTTCCCTCCCGCTAGTTTCCATAGGGCCACCGCTTTATGGGATAAGTGGGCTTAAATCCCACCACTCCCATGGGGCACTGGCCCCATGGGAACTGAGGAAATGGGAGGCTGCGATCTCCCCTCTCACTAGTTTCCATAGGGCCACTGCTCCATGGAAGAAACGAACCTATTGGTGTCTGTGAGAGGGGAGGGTTGATTGTTTAAATTTGTAATTATTATTTTATTTTAATTTGTTTTTATAATCAATTTTTTTATAACTCTATTTCTTTCAATTTTCATTTTTTTTTAAAATCATTTTTGGTTTTTGATTTATTTCA
>JZKD02S1620361.1:80698-92445 GCA_000966675.3 Picea glauca
TTTATTTATTTATTTTATGATTTTTTAGACCATAGTTTTAAAAACATCGCGATTTTAAGAAAGAAATAAAAATGAACATGTTATTTGTAGTATTATGTTTCGATTTGAAAGACGATTTTGAGGTTTTATTTCTAAATGTTAACAATTGTGAAGGCCACGATTTCAAACAAGTTGTAATGTTAAACCTAGGAAAAGAGGGTGTTATTGGTAGCACTAGTGTTCATTTCAAAGGTCAATTTTAAGGTTTTTGTTCGGAATGATACTAGTTATCTAGACCATGATTTCAAACAGGTTGTAATTTTAATCTCGAAGAAAAGAGATGTGATGCTATCAACACCACTTTTTGATTCAGGGGTTGATTTTAAGATTTTCATTTGCAATTTTACAAGGACTTAAATTCATAGTGGAAAATTGTTATAATTCTAACCTCAAAAAAAAAGGGTGCTACCAGTGGCACCACTTTTTGATTTGGGGTTGATTTTGGTGTTTTGGATGCAAATATATGGGTTTTCAGGAATAGAGTTCTCATTTTAAGGTCGCAGTTCTTAGTATGTCGATAACTATGTTTAGAACATATCGTGACCATTGGATTACATAACTATAGATGCATACTAATTCATACTAAAGAAACACACTTTTACCTAAAGACATATTAGACCAAGTTGAACTTAACTAAATACAAAGTGTCGAAATATCATAATGGTCTCTAATTGGTAGGGACCTGGATGTCATCATCACAATATAGATAAGCTATAAAAACACATTGAACATAAAAAAAAAAAATCCATTGATAATACGACAAGGTTTTCGAGTTTGCTTCCTTGAGTTTGATTTTCTTTATTTTTTTAACAAATCTAAAACAAGTCATGCCAAATCAAAAACAATTTATAACACCAAATTTTTATATCTCAACAAGAACTTTCCAATCAAAGGCACACCCCAAACAAATATCGAGATCAAAAGGTATACAAAAAAATCAAAGGGTTTGTCCATATTGTATATTTAATTTTAAAATATGAAACAAATGATCTCAAATCAATGAAAACTTATAACTACAAATTTTCAAGGCTCAATAAGACCTTTACAACTATATAATTCATTCCCCAAATGGAGTTAGGAATCAAAATATATCATGATAATACCGAAAGGTTCTTTAACTTGATCGACCAACTTTTCAACCTTCAGACACTGTTGTCAAAAATATGTCTTTCAACGCTCATGAAAATATGTTTTTTGACACATTCAAAAACTTGTTTTTTAGTTCTTTCAAAATTTGTCTTTTGGTGCTTTCAAAAATTTGTCTTTTCTTTATTTCGACACTTTTGAAAATTGGATATTTTCTTGTTTCGATGCCTTTCAAAAACAATTGTGTTTCAACACTTTCAAAATTGGTTCTCTAGTGCTAATGAGTTTCTTAACTTTGTTGATACAATCTTCTTAGCTTTAGGAAATGGGCTTTGGGACTTAGGATTGTTTTGGGTTTTCTTAAGAAGGAAAACACTTGATACACTATATAAAATGCATAGAATTAACTAAAACAAAGATGCTAAAAATTACTCAAGAAATAAAAAAGAAGTGGTACTCAAAATTTCAAAATTATAGGGAGTGTTGTGTACTAAAAAAATGGTGATTCACTAGATGTATATAATATATTTTCCTATACCTTTGAACAAAACTGAACAAATTTGAAACAAAAAAGAACCTATGGATCCTTTTATATGAAATTTAGAAAAATTCTTTGACCTTCCACATGGACTTGCCTTTTGAACAAACATAAGATAAGTCCTTTTGATTATGGCATTGAACTTTAAAAAGGAAACCAATTTGTATCGGACTTCTAGTGTTAGGATATAATTTTTGTAATCTCTAAGTAACTCTATCATCCTCTTGGTATTTATCCACTGCCATCAAGCAAAGATAATTATGGTGGAGATATTTTCCTGTCCTCATTAATAATATGTTTCACTAAGCTCTTTTTCCTTTATGTATTTCTCGTGAATTACCAAGAAATGCAGGATGTATTTCTCTCTCCCCCATGATAATAACTATCACCTGGTGAAATTTAGTGTTAGACACTACTCTAATTAAAACATCCTTCCTCTTGTTAATTACATTAACTTCGTACCTATCAAACTAAGTGATGCACGTTGAACATTTCGTTGGGGGAGAATTCATCTTTTTGTAGATAGAGTATTGAATTGTGTTGGAGGAAGCATTTGAATCTAATAGACAGTTATGCACATTATGATTGAATTTGACTATCCATTCTATGGAAGCCAAAGGTGTTACCAATTTGATGTGAAATATCCTTGTAATTTCTACCATGTTTCCTACTAAGTACAATACCATATGATTCAAGGATATCTCATGCGAGTTTATCACCTGGTGAAATTTAGTGTTAGACACTACTATAATTAAAAAATCCTTCATCTCACCAATTACCTTAACTTCATACCTGTCAAACTGAGTGATGTTCATTGAAAATTTCGTTGGGGTTGCATTCATATATTTGTAGATATAGTATGGAATTATGTTGGAGGAAGCATTTGAATCTACTAAACAATTATGCACATTATGATTGAATATCTCAAATGTTAGTAAGAAAGGAGTCATGGAATTGGGTATTTCTAGCTTAAGTTCAACATTGATCATTGTTTTCTAGGCATTGTTAACTGTTGTTTTATTTGTTATTTTCCTAGTAGTTAAAGGTTGTATTTGTTCTACTTTCAAGGCTTTGAGAAACAACTTGCGTTGTTGTGGATATTTACAGTGGTCGAGCATCAAAATTCTTTCTATGATTTTCTTTATATATTCAACAATGTTGTATTCCATAGGTTTAGAAAATATGATTGAAGGCTTATCACTACAAGGAAAACACCTTGTAGTGGAGGTTTTTATATAACCTCCCTGAAAAATTTATCACTTCTCTATTTATAGTGGAGGTTGTTAGCGGAAGCGAGTGACCGGAAGTTTTTGTGGAGGATTTTACATTGATGTGCCTAAACCTAATAAAGGAACCGATGTGCTCACAAACATAACACCCCTTTTCTAAACTAATAAAGCGTATCAATAACCATTATTAATATAAAATGCGAAAATATCATTTTTAACTAAAAATAAATAAAATGGATATTGGTGCTCCATGTTAAACTAAGAGAATTGGTGTGCATACAAAGGATGCATTGGATCAGACTATAATAGTTGGTTATTCAATAAAAAAGTATATTTTGAAAAAAACAAAAAAAACCTTTTCGGTGCACTGAAAAAACCTAACCACCCTGGTGCCTATAAAATAGTGGTGTGTTAAACAACAGTAACACTGAGCTTAATAATACTAGAACCTTATTTTTTAAACATATATCCAAAAAAACCAACCAGTGTGTTACTCACACTACCTTGCACCGGTGCATCTTACTGTATGGAGCATTGAGATAGGGTAAAATAAATAAAGTGTACCAATGTGTTTTGTTACTACATAATGCACCGGTACATCTTACTATTGGGTGCACTGCAATAGGGTAAAATGAAAGAATAAAACTACCAAACCGAATTTCATTATCATATTTCCTTTTTTACTTCCAACCATTCACACAAGCACCGATGCTCACACTCCATCTATGACCACCCTGTTTGCAATGCTCTATAGTGTTTCTTCCTCAATTCAATATCTTTTCTAGCAAATTCCATTTAATTTTGGAAAAATATGCACATTTTAATTTTTTCTATATAGGAAACCATGCCTCCTTGGGAAAGAATAGACTTATTAATTTTTTTGTTACCTCATTTTATATTTCATCAGATTAAAATTTAAAATTGGGCATAAATTTGTCCTTTTTTACATTTTTTAAAACATTCCATGTAATGTGATTCATAGGCTCAACTCTCCCCAGAATCAACTGTGCTTCCTATGAATTTATAGGAAGAATTTCTAGTGGTGCATCTCAAAACTATACAATGCACCACTCAAAACTGCACACTATGCACTGGAATGGAAGGTGTGAATTATTGATGGCTCTCATCTTATAACACACTCACCACTCTTATTCTAAACATTTTTAGACTTCTCCACCATGACTACACTCACACTCTTGCTCATGACCATTAACCTATCCTCCATCTTGACAGACTCAATCCTTTTCCACTCCCTCGGTGCTCTATCTTGCAACTCCTCCTCCACGGGTTGCTTGAATTTATCCAAGATATTGTCCTTTTCATCCCTATATTCATAATAACTAGCATCAATTTTCTTGTAAATATTATACATAAACCTCCTCTACTTCACCCCGGGGGGATTATCGAATAGCTCTTTGATGCTAGGAAGACATTTTGCATACCCAAAGCATCTATAACCAGGGCCCTTGCTGGTGGTACCAGGCACATCGACCTCATTCCCTTCCAATTTCATCATATTGGCCCCTACTTTGGCATAATTATGACCACCAACATCTACAATATGAGCTTCCTAGTGCCCCTTTTCCCTTATCATCTTGTTTATTTCATCGTTGAGATATCAAAGGTGATGCTCACCAAGGTCCAGGTTATGAATCTCCATGACCTTCCATCCAATCTCTCAGATTATATGTTTCCTCCATTTGTTTACCTCTATGATATTGCAACACTCTGAGGCCAAGAATGAATTCCTCTCCTTAGGCTTCTTCTTCTCTTGGTTCTTGAATGTCAGGAGCCTATTCAACATAGACTATGCTTTCTCTTCATTATGGGTCATTTTTCCCTTAAAACCTGAGAGCCTACCATTATGATGATTTTTTATTCAGGTCTTAGAGGAGTTGTTCACCAAGGTCCAATTTCTAAATATCCTTGAACTTCTATCCAATATCCTGAATTATCTACTACCTCCATTTGTCTACCTCTGAGGCCAAGAAAGGATACCTCTCCTTGGGATTCTTCTTCTCGTTGTTCTTGAATGTTAGGAACCTATTTAGCATAGAATATTCCTTCTCTTCATTATGATCCATTTCCCCCAAAAAACTTAATATCCTACTAATCTAATATTCTTTGTTGATGTCTCAAAGGTGGTGTCTACCGAGGCCATAGTTTTGGATCTCCATGACCTTTTGTCCAATATCTTAGATTATTTGTTGCTTCCATTTGTATTCCTTTATGAAACCATGACATTCTGAGGATAGAAATATACATCTCTCCTTAGGATTATTCTTCTCTTTCATTCTTAAGTGTTAGAAGCATGTACAACATATATTGCACCTTCTCTTCATTACAATCCATTTTTCTCCCAAAACCCGAGAGCCTACCAACCTGAATTTCTTTATTGAGGTATCAAAGGCGATGTTTATTGAGGCCCGATTTCTAAATATCCATGACCTTCCATTCAATATCTCATATTATTTTTTGTCTCCATTTTTCCCTCTACAATATCATGACACTATGAGGACAGGAACCAATGTCTCTCCTTGGGCTTCTTATTCTCTTCACTACTCAATGTCAAGAACTTGTTCATGATAGACAATGTCTTCTTTTCATTACGGTAAATTTTACCCCAAAAACTCAATATCCTATCGGTATGATATTATCTATTGAGTTCTATAATTTTATGTTCACCAAGGATCAATTTATGAATCTCCGTGACCTTACATCCAATTTCTTAGATTATTGACTAGCTCCATTTTTTCTCCTCTACGATATCACAACACTCTAAGGCTAAGGACGTAAGCTTCTACTTGGGATTCTTCTTCTCTTCATTCTTGAATTTCAGGAACTTGCTTACCATATATTGTGCCTTCTCTTCATTATGGACCATTTTCCCCCAAAACTTTAGAGCCTACCAGTATCATCTTCTCTGTTAAGGTCTTGAGGCAGTGCTCTCCAAGGCTCTGGTTCTGAATCTCCATGACCTTCCATCCAATCTCTCAGATTATATGATACCTCCATTTTTCAACCTTTTCAAGATCACAACACTCTATGTTCAAGAATGGATTCATCTCCTTAAGATTCTTCTTCTCTTCATTATTGAATGTTAGGAATGTGTTCAACATGGAATACACCTTCTCTTCATTATAGACCATTTTTCCCTAAAATCTTGAGATCCTATCAGCTTGATATTCTTTGTTGAGGTCTTGAAGGCAGTTTTGGAAGGGGTCTGAGTTCTAAATTTCCATGACCTTCCAACCAATCTCTTGGATTATCTACTACATCCATTTGTATTCCTTTGTGAGATCACAACACTTTGAGGCCAGGAATGAATTCCTCTCCTTGCGATTCTTCTTCTCTTTGTTCTTGAGTGTTAGGAACGTGTTCAACATAGAATTCACCTTCTCTTCATTAGGTCAATTCCCCCCCAGAAACCCTTGATCCTATCATTCTAATCTTCTTTTTTGAGGTATTGGAGGGGGTGTTTACTAAGGCCCAAGTTATGAATCTCCATGAAATTTCATCTAATTTCTTGGGTTATTTGTTTCTTCCATCTGTATTCCTCTATGAGATCATGACACTCTAAGGCCATGAAAAAATACATCTCCTTGAGCTTATTCTTCTCTCCATCCTTTAATGTCAAAAACCTATTTAGCATAGATTGTTCCTTCTCTTCGTCATGGACTATTTTTCCCCTAGAACCCAAGAGCATATCGATAATATCTTCACTCTTAAGGTCTCAGAGGTAGTGTTCTGCAAGGCTTGAGTTTTGAATCTCCATGACCTTCCTTCTAAAATATCAGATTATATGTTGCCTTCATTTGTGTATCTCTACAAGATCGTGGCACTTTGAGGCTAGGAATATACACCTCTCCTTGGGCTTCTTATTCTCTTCATTTTTTAATTCCATGAACCTTTTCAACATAAACTGCACTTTCTCTTAATTACAAGCCATTTACACCTAAAAAACTCAAGATCCTACCAGTATGCTCTTCTCTTTTGAGGTCTCAAAGGCAATGTTCTCTACAGCCTAGATTCTGAATATCCATGAGATTTTGTCCAATCTCATGAATTATCTACTACCCCATTTGTCTACCTATATGATATCGCGACACTCTAAGGTCAAGAATAGATTCCCCTACTTGGGTTTATTCTTCTCTTTGTTCTTTAATATTAGGAATCTATTCAACATAGACTCCACCTTCTCTTCATTACGGTCCATTTCACCCCTAAAACCTAGGAGCCTACTTGTATAATATTCTACGTTGAGGTCTCATAGGTGGTGTTTGTCGAGGCCATATTTTTGAATATCCATGACCTTCTGTCCAATCTCTCAGATTATCTACTACCTTCATTTGTCTACTTCTATGATATTTTGACACCTTGAGGACAAGAATAGATGCCTCTCTTTGGTATTATTCTTCTCTTCATTTTTAAATGTTAGGAACCTATTGAAAATAGAATGCACCTTATCTTCATTATGGACCATTTTCCCCTCAAAATGTGAGAGCCTACTAGTATGATATTCTTTGTTGAGGTCTTGGAGGTGGTGTTCATTTAGGCTCGGGTAGTTGATCATTAATATAATGTGATATTGTGACACATAGAGGGTTATCCTTCAACCATTCACATTTTGAACAACCACATACTACTAGGGTGTCATAAAATAGATCCAATTCACATTGTAATACCATTGACCCAAGATGGTTACTAGACGATGGCATGTTACAATTGGTAGGGTAAACTAGATCCAATTTCATCAAACATATTCCTGCACTATTTTTTTCCTAATAAGATCTTGAGACATTTTTAAACTGGTGGAATATATTTCACATCCAAACTTAATCCTAAATCACGATCCCGTAAAATTCAATGAATAATTATTCAAATGCACGTGCATACATAACATATATTCAATCAGATAAATGAATTGTAAATAAATTATAGACTTATTACAAACGATAGAGGAGAACTTGAAGAACTTGAATAACTTGCAACAATATGGAATGTGGTGGAATTTGAATAATTGACCATTTGATATTATAATTGTTTTTCCTTGCATTTAAGCCAAAACCATCATCAATATGTGAATAAATTCTTAAAATAAATATTGGGAATCATAGAGAAATCTAACTTCAAACATAATTGCAAATGGATTTGAAAAGTTATCGGTGCACTTAATTATTTTATGGCGCATAAGTGTGTATATATATACAAAATGCACCACTGAGCTAAATTGTTAGAGGCACCGAAGACTAGAATTCATTTTTGCCTCCACAAAATTTTAACTATGTATCTTTGCATTTGTATTGTGTCAATTAAATTGTTTGTTAGTGATTTTTTTATGTAAAAAGTATATTGGTGTGCTTTTTTTTTCTTTAGAGGGGAAATTTCAGGTATGTGATTTCTTTCTATGGATCATCTCAATCTTTCACCTATTTGTTTCAAACAATTTTTATTGTGTTCTAAAAAAATAAAAGTTTTTCATAGTTACCTTCGGTATTGGAAGACATAAATTTCATGTTGTTTCTATTGGTTTCTCTCTCTATATTTCATAAGGAATATTTTTTAAGAAATACAATTTTATAGGGTTTATTTACTTGTATATGAGGCATTTGGTATCTATTGCAATGGGACCACTCATTGCATTGAATCCAAAACCCAATCATTGTTAGTTTTATTTAATAAAAAATATTTCACTATAAGCAGTGTGCATTGTACATGAATAGTGCATTGGTGCACATGTTCCTATCAACAACACCGTTGAGTTTAAAATGTAAATAACAATGTCTTTAATACCAAGAATCATCTTTTAAATTTTTTCACGGGTTCAACATTGTGCAATAAACAATAATGAGGCACAAATGCTTCTATTACTTTATGGAGCACCACGTGAATATAACAATTTGTAAAAAAAAAAAAAATTATTTTTATTTTGTAATGACACGGTAATCATATCCTAGTTTGTGTACATATGTTTAATGCACTAGTGCATACTATTTAATTATATGCACTAAAATCTTATTTTGTAAAAAAAAATTCATAAATTATCTATGTGATGATTCCTGGATTTTTTTTATATATAATATGGATAATATAAGTTCAAAGAAAACAACTTATTGCAGTGAGCACGATGGTAGAAGATCCCAACAAGAGAACAAGGACATAATTATCTAAAACAAACATGCTCAAAATTACTTGAGAAATATGAAAGAAGTGGTACTCAAAATTTAAAAATTATAGGGAGTGTTGTGTCCTCAACGGATGGTGATTCAATGGATGTATCCAAAATATTTGCATACACCTCAAACAAAACCAAACAAATTTGAAAATAAAAAAAACTTATATCCTTCTATATGAAATTAAAAAAAAATGATTTGACCTGCCATGGGAACTTGCCTTTTGACCAAACAAAAGATAAGCACTTTTTGTTAGTAGCATTGGACTTCGAGAAAAAAACTAATTTGGATCATAATTATAGTGTTAGGATACAATTTTGGTAATCTATAAGTAACTCTATCATCCTCCTAGTATTTCTCCACTATCATTGAGCATTGATAGTTGTGGTAGAGATATTTTCATGTCCTCATTAATAATACGTTTCACTAATATTTTTTTCCTTGAGAGAAAATTATTCTCTCTCTCTCTCTCTCTCTCTCTCTCTAAAGAAAAAATTCTTCCAGGAGGAACTTAAGTGAAGCCACCATTGAACTTTTGAGGATGACACCTATTAGTGAAGGAGTGAATAAAGCACTTACTCTTTATGAAGCTTATACCATTAAACAAGAAGCAAAACATTCATGAACTTCCTCTCATCATTTAGATCATGACTTTGGAATTTATGGTTGGTTTGATTCATTCATATTTTACAACAACCATTAAATCCACCAACAAAGCATTGTATTTCTTAACATTCACATATAAAGAAACTACAACTACCTTTTGAATTCTAATCATGCTCATTATTGACTTACTTTGTTGTTGATATTCAAACCAATAAGGTATACAATTGAAAACTAGAAGTCATGTTCCATTGGAGGTTGAAAATTGAATAGCCCCTAACTGTTTTAAGGAAAAAAACAAAAGTCAAACATGCAAACCATATGAAAGAAAACAAACAATGTGAAGCAAGAATCAAATGATTCCAAGTAAAACTTTGGAAATCAAACATGGAACCAAACTAGTAAAATCAATGTAACAATCAAAACAATAAAACTATGAATCAAAACACTCCTCATGAGAATAGCTTGGTGAATTACCACTTCAGAAATCATCTTTTGATAGGAAGATAATTGAATTCACCTTCCAAGATTTGCAATCTACACAATCCAACTCCTATCTTTTTAGTACCTTGAAAATTATCATCAGTAGTGTTATGTTTATCAAAGCCTCTTTTCATGAATTGATGGCGATGAGCTAAAAATTTATGCTTGTCCTTCTTATTCTTTTCTTCTTTGGTTGCATCATGTGGAAATTCTATAGCCAGTTTATGTATCCATTTCACTTTCACCATATGAGCCAGTTTTACTCCAAGATTAACATTTTGTGGATCTTTAGAAATATTGAGACCATCAACTATATTAATTAGTTTATGAACTTCTTGTTGGTCAGAATTTACATAATTTACAAATTTTTTGTTACTTCTTGTCTTATGAATTTTATTTCCCTGGAAAATCAAATCAGACAACTACATTTTAGAGACATTAGAAATTCCAACAACTATGTCACTAAAATAAGATTCCAAACAATAATTTCCAAGGATAGGAAATTCTGATGATTAAGGTTCATTAGTGGACACAAGCTCAATTTCAATACAATTTATATATATTTATCTATCAATATTGAGCTTAGTTGACTGTCCATTCCATGGAAGCCAAAGGTGTGACCAATCTGATGTTAAATATCCTTGTAATTGGTGCCCCTAGTCCATACTAAGTACAAGACCATATGCTTTGAGGATATATGCCATGATAATATTTATCACTTGGTGAACTTTAGTGTTATATGCTACTGTAATTAAATCATCCTTCATCTCGCAATTTACCTTAACTTCGTACATGCCAAACTGAGTGACGTAGGTTGAACATTTCATTGGGGTAGAATTCATCTTTTTGTAGAAAGAGTATGGAATTGTGTTGGAGGAATAATTTGAATCTACTTGAAATATATGTGCATTCTAATTGAATATATCAAGTGTTAGTAAGAAATGAGTCATGGACTTAGATTTTCCTACCTTAAGTGCAACATTGATCATTGTTTTATATGCGTTGTTAACTGCTATTTTATTTGTTATTTTTCCAATAGTTAAAGGTTGCATTTGTTCTTCTTTCAAGGCTTTGGAAAATAATTTGCAATGTTCTGGAACTTTACAGATGTTGAGCATCAAAATAATTTATGTGATTTTATTAATATATTCAACAATGTTGTATTCCATAGGTTCAAGAAATATTATTGAAGGTTTATCACTAAAAGGAGAACACCTTGTAGTGGAGGTTCTTACAAAACCTTCTTGAAAAATTTATCCCTTCTCTATTTATAACGAAGGTTGTTAGTATAAGAGGGTATCCATAGGTTTTTGCAGATGTTTTTAAATCGATGCGCATAGACCTAAGAAATGCACCAGTGTGCTCACAAACATAATGCCTTAGTGTTAAACTATTAAAGCGCACTGATAAGTGCTATTAATTTAAAATGATAAAATATCATTTTTTGTTTAAAATAAAATAAAATTCATATTGGTGCTCCATGTTAAACTAAGAGAACTAGTGTACAAATGAGGGAAACAATGGATTATATTAGAATAGTTGGTTATTTAATAAAAAAAATTAATTAAAAAAAAAAAAAAAACTTTTCAGTGCACT
>JZKD02S1620361.1:92495-118149 GCA_000966675.3 Picea glauca
TTAAAAAAGAAGCAAAACATTCATGAACTTCCCCTCGTCATTTAGATCACGACTTTGGAATTTATGGTTGGTTTGATTTATTCATATTTTACAACAACCATTAAAGTCACCAACAAAGCATTGTGTTTCTTAAAAATCGCATATAAAGAAACTACAACTACCTTTTGAATTCTAGTCATGCTCATTATTGACTTACTTTGCTCTTGATATTAAAACCAATAAGGTATACAATTGAAAAATAGAAGTCATGTTCCACTGGAGGTTGAAAATTGAATAGCCCCTAACTATTTTAAGGAAAAAAACAAAAATCAAACATGCAAACCATATGAAAGAAAACAAACAATGTGAAGTAAGAATCAAATGATTCCATGTAAAACTTTGAAAATCAAACATGGAACCAAACTAGTAAAATCAATGTAACAATCAAAACAATAAAAATATGAATCAAAACACTCCTCATGAGAATATCTTGGTGAAGTACCACTTTAGAAATCATCTTTTGATAGGAAGATAATTGAATTCACCTTCCAAGATTTGCAATCTACACAATCCAACTCCTATCATTTTAGTACCTTGAAAATTATCATCAGTAGTGTTATGTTTATCAAAGCCTCTTTTCATAAATTGATGGTGATGAGATAAAAAATTGTTCTTGTCCTTATTATTCTTTTCTTCTTTGGTTGCATCATGTGGAAATTCTATAGCCAGTTTATGTATCTGTTTCACTTTCACCATATGAGCCAGTTTTACTCCAAGATTAACATTTTGTGGATCTTTATAAATATTGAGACCATCAACTATATCAATTAGTTTATGAACTTCCTATTGGTCAGAATTTACATAATTTACAAATTTGGTGTTACTTCTTGTCTTATGAATTTTATTTCCTTGAAAAATCAAATCAGACAACTACACTTTAGAGACATTAGAAATTTCAACAACTAAGTCACTAAAATAAGGTTCCAAACAATAATTTCCAAGGATAGGAAATTTTGATGATTAAGGTTCATTAGTGGCCTCAATCTCAATTTCAATACAATTTATATATATTTATTTATCAATATTGAGCTTATTTGACTGTCCATTCCATGGAAGCCAGAGGTGTGACCAATCTGATGTTAAATATCCTTGTAATTGTTGCCCCTAGTCCATACTAAGTACAAGACCATATGCTTTGAGTATATATGCCATGATAATATTTATCACTTGGTGAAATTTAGTGTTATATGCTACTGTAATTAAATCATCCTTCATCTCACAATTTACCTTAACTTCGTACATGTCAAACTGAGTGATGCGAGTTGAACATTTCATTGGGGTAGCATACATATTTTTGCAGAAAGAGTATGGAATTGTGTTGGAGGAATAATTTGAATCTACTTGAAATATATGTGCATTCTAATTGAATATATCAAGTGTTAGTAAGAAATGAGTCATGGACTTAGATCTTCCTACCTTAAGTGAAACATTGATCATTGTTTTCTATGTGTTGTTAACTACTATTTTATTTGTTATTTTTCCAACAGTTAAAGGTTGTATTTGTTCTTCTTTCAAGGCTTTGGAAAACAATTTGCATTGTTGTGGAACTTTATAGATGTTGAGCATCAAAATAATTTATGTGATTTTATTAAGATATTCAATAATGTTGTATTCCATAGGTTCAAGAAATATTATTGAAGGTTTATCACTAAAAGGAGAACACCTTGTAGTGCAGGTTTTTACAAAACCTTCTTGAAAAATTTATCCCTTCTCTATTTATAGTGAAGGTTGTTATAAGAAGAGGGTATCCATAGTTTTTTGCAGATGTTTTTAAAACGATGTGCCTAAACCTAAGAAATGCACTGGTGTGCTCACAAACATAATTCCTTAGTGTTAAACTATTAAAGCACACTGATAAGTGTTATTAATATAAAATGATAAAATATCATTTTTTGTTTAAAATAAAATAAAATTCATATTGATGCTCCATGTTAAACGAAGAGAAATGGTGTACAAATGAGGGAAACAATGGATCATATTAGAATAGTTGGTTATTCAGTAAAAAAGTTTAATTTAAAAAAAAAAAAAAACTTTTTAGTGCACTGAAAAAACCTAACCACCCTTATGTGTATAAAATAGTGGCATATTGAACAACAATAACGATGAGCTTAATAGTAATATAGCCTCAATTTCCTTCACATATAGCCAAAAAACCAACTTTTGTGTTACTCACACTATAACCATGCATCGATGCATGTTACTCTATGGAGCATTGAGATAGGGTAAAATAAATAAAGTGTATTGATGAGTTTTTATACTATATAATGCACCAGTGCATCTTACTATCAGGCACACTACAATAGGGTAAAATAAAAGAAGAAAATTACCAAACCAAATTTCATTATCACATTTCCTTATGTTCTTCCAACCACTCACATGAGCACTAATGCTCACACTCCTTCTATTACTGCCCCATTTACAGTGCTCTACAATGTTGCTTCCTCGGTTCAATATCTTCACCAATAGATTCCGTACATTTTTTAATTTTTCAAAACAATGCACATTTTCATTTTTTCTCTAAAAGGAAACCATGCCTCCTTGGGCAAGAAGTGTCCCAGTAAATGTTTTGTTACCTCATTTTCAATTTCATCGGATTAAAATTTAAAATTAGGCATAAATTTGTCCTTTTATATATTTTTTTAAAACATTCCACATAGTGTGATTCACGTGATTGGATATCCCCATAAATAATGGTGCATCCTATGAATTTATAGGAAGAAATACTAGCAATGCATCTAAAAACTATACAACGTACCACTCAAAACTATGCACCATTCATTGGAATGGCAGGTGTGCATTAATGATGCCTCACGTCTTAGAACACACTTGCCACTCTTCTTTTGAATATTTTCATACTTATCCACCACAAATACAATCATACTCTCGCTCACAACCATTAACTTAGCCTCCTCTTGACATAATCAATCCTCTTCAACTCCCTCAGCGCTCTACCTCAAAACTCCTCCTCCTTGGGTTGCTCAATTTTCTCTAAGATATTGTCCTCATAATCCCTATAGCCATAATAAATAGTGTCAATTTTCTTATAAATCTCATACTTAGACCTCATATACTTCACCTTGGGGGGCTTATCAAATATTGCTTTGATGCTAGGTAGGAATTTTGTAGACCTAAAGTATTTGTAATTAGGGCCCTTACTAGTGGCACTGGGCACATCAACCTCATTCCCTTCCAAGTTCGTCATCTTTCCCCCTAATTTGGCATAATTAGGACTGGCAAGCTCTATAATCCGAGATTTCTATTACCCCTTTTCCCTTATCATCTTGTTGATTTCATCACTAAGATATCAGAGGCAATGCTCCCTAAGGTTTGGGTTATGAATCTCCATGACCTTCCATCCAATCTCTCAAATTGACTATTGCCTCCATTTGTTTACCTCTATGATATTGCATCACTCTGAGGCCAGGAATGGATGCATCTCCATAGGATTCTTCTTCTCTTTTTTTATTGAATGTCAGGAACCCTTTCACCATAGACTATGCCTTCTCTTCCAAGGATGATTTTAGGGGCTAAATTTCGCTTCCATGGTTTTTCCCAAAAAATGATTTACTATTCTAAATATATTTCGCCCAAATTCTATAGGATAAAATGATTTTACCTTAAAAATTGCCAAAAAATTATACAAACTATATAAAATCCTTAGAAATTTGAATATTTTTACAAAAATATCGCCAAACATTTTATGGTTGGCCTATGAAGGATTAGTAATATTCACCAAGGTTTCTGCATTTAACAATAAATTTCCATCCTTAAAATAATCCCTATGAATATCTTCATTATGGACCATTTTTCCCTTAAAAACTGAGAGCCTATCGGTCTAATATTTTTTTGTTGAGGCCTCGCTAAGACTCATTTTCTAAATAAATATGAACTTCTTTCCAATCTCTTAGATTATATAATACCTCCATTTGTCAACCTTTGAGGCCAATAATGAATGCCTCTCTTTGGGATTCTTCTTCTCTTCATTCTTGAATGTTAGCAACCTGTTTAGCATAGACTGTGCTTTCTCTTCAATACAGGCCAATTCCCCCCCAAAACCTGAGATCCTACTAGTCTAATATTTTTTGTTTATGTATCAAAGGTGGTGTTCACCAAGGATTGAGTTATAGATCTCCATGACCTTCCATCCAATCTATTGGATTATCTGTTGCGTCCATTTGTCTACCTATGCAATATCACAACACTCTAAGGATAATAATAGAAACCTCTCCTTATGTTTCTTATTTTCTTTGTTCTTAAGTGTTAGGAACGTGTTCAACATAGAATGGACCTTATCTTCATTACATTCCATTTTCCCCCAAAACCCAAGAGCCTACTAATCATATTTTCTTTGTTGAGGTCTCAGAGGCAGTGTATGTCAAGGCCCAAGTTCTAAATCTCCATGACCTTCCATCCAATCTATTGGATTATCTATTGTCTCCATTTGTTTCCCTCTGTGAGATCATGGAACTCTAAGGACAAGAATTTATTCCTCTCCTTTGGATTCTTCTTCTCTTCATTATTGAATGTCAAGAACTTGTTCATCATAGATTGCATCCTCTCTTCATTATGGTAAATACTCCCCCACAAAAAAAAACCCGAGAGACTATCAGTATCATCTTCTCTATTGAGGCCTCTAAGACGGTGTTCATTAAGGCCCAAGTTATGAATCTCCATGACCTTCTATCCAATTTCTTAGATTACATACTACCTCCATTTGTTTTCCTCTGCAACACCATGACATTCTAAGTCCAGGAAAAAATGCCTCTCCTTTGTCTTCTTCTTCTCTTTATTCTTGAATGTCAGAAACTTGTTCAGCATAGACTATTCCTTCTCTTCATTATGGGCCAATTTTCCCCAAAAACTTGAAATCCTACTAGTATAATCTTATATGTTAAGGTCTAAAGGAAGTTTTCTCCAAGGATCGATTTCTAAATCTCAATGACCTTCCATCCAATCTCTTGAATTATCTACTACCTCCATTTGTCTATATTTGCAAGATCACAACTCTATAAGGCCAGGAACATATTCCTCTCCTTGGGATTATTATCCTCTTCATTCTTGAATGTCAGTAACGTATTCAGCATAGACTACACCTTATCTTCATTATGGACCATTTTTTCCTGAAAACCCAATATCTTGTCAGTCTTATATTCTTTGTTGAGGTCTCGGAGGCGGTGTTTGTAGAGGCTTGAGTTTTGAATATCCATGACCTTCCATCCAATCTCTCGGATTATATACAACCTCCATTTGTCTACCTTTGCAAGATCACAACACTTTGAGGCCAAGAAAAAATTTCTTTCCTTGGGATTATTATTCTCTTTGTTCTTGAGTGTTACGAAGGTGTTCAACATAGACTTCACCCTCTCTTCATTAGGGCCATTTTCGCCCCAAAATATGAGATCCTACTAGTTTGATATTATTTGTTTAGGTATTGGAGGTGGTGTTCTCTAAGGCATGAGTTATTAATCTCCATGACCTTTCTTCTAATTTCTTTGGGTATATGCCGCTTCCATTTGTCTTCCTATACGAGATTGCTACACTCTGAGGCCATGAAAAAATTCCTCTCCTTGATATACTTCTTCTCTCCATTCTTGAATTTCAAAAACCTATTTAGCATATATTGTTCCTTCTCTTCTTCATGGACCATTTTTACCCCAAACCCAAATAGCCTACCAATATCATATTCATTATTGAGATATCAGAGGCAATGTTTTCCAAGGCTCGAGCTTTTATTATCCATGACCTTCCATCCAATATCTCATATTATCTATTACCTATGTTTGTGTACCTATGAAATGTCGTGACACTTTGAGCCTAGGATAATAGGCCTCTACTTGGGTTTCTTATTCTCTTCATTCTTGAATGTTAGGAACCTGCTCAACATAGACTATTTCTTCTCTTCATTATGAGCCATTTCCCCCCAAAAAAATCGAAAGCCTACCGGTATTATCTTCTCTATTGAGGTATCAGAGGCAATGTTCTCTGAGGCCTAGATTATAAATATCCATGACCTTCTATCCAATCTCTCCTCCTACCTCCATTTTTCTACCTCTATAAGATCACAACACTCTAAGGTCAGGAATATATGTCTATCCTTTTATTTATTCTTCTCTTTGTTCTTGAATATCATGAATCCGTTCAACATAGACTACACCTTCTCTTCATTACGATCCATTTTCCCCCCAAACCCTGAGAGCCTACTGGTCTAATATTCTATGTTGAGGTCTTAAAGGCAGTTTTAACTGAGGCCCAAGTTTTGAATCTCTGCGACCTTATGTATAATCTCTCGAATTATCTCTTTCCTTCATTTTTCTACCTATGTGATATAATGACACTCCGAGGCTAAGAAAATATGGCTCTCCTTGGGATTCTTCTGCTCTTCATTATTGAATGTCGGGAACCTATTCATCATAGAATGCACCTTCCAAGGATGATTTTAGGGGCCAAATTTTGCTCATGGGCTAATTTTCCATGGTTTTTTCCAAAAAAGATTTGCTATTCTAAAAATGATTCGCCCAAATTCTATAGAATAAAATTATTTTACCTTAAAAATCGCCAAAATTTTATACAAACTATATAAAATCCTTATAAATTTTAATATTTTTATAAAACTATCGCCAAACATTTATATTTGTCATATTAAGGATCCATAAGATTCGCCAAGGTTTCTACATTTTAAAATATTTTTTCATCCTTAAAATCATCCATGTCACCTTCTCTTCATTATGAGCCATTTTCCCCCCAAAACCTGAGAGCATACTAGTGTAATATTCTTTGTTAGGTCTTAGAGGTGGTGTTTGTTGAGGCTCGGGTAGTCGAAAATTAATACAATGTGATAATATGACACATCGAGGGTTCTTCTCCAACCCTTTACATTTTGAACAACCACATACTACTGGGGTGTCATAAAAGAGATCCAATTCACAATGTAATACAATTGACCCAAGATGGTTACTGGAATATGGTGTGTTACAATTGGCAGGGTAAAGTAGATGTTCATTTTCATCAAATACCTTTATGCAGTATACTTCTCCTGATAATATCTTGTGACATTTTTGGACTCGTGGAATATCTTTCACATATGAACTCAATCCTAAATCATGATCCTACAAAATTCAATGAATAACTATTCAAATGCGTGTGCATACATAACATAAATTGAACCAGATAAATGAATTGTAAATAAATTCTAGAATTATTGCAAATGTTGGAGGAGAAATTGAAGAACTTACAATGATATTTAATGAGTTGGAATTTGAAGATTTGACCATTTGATATTATAATTTTTTTCTCCCTACATTTGAGCCAAAACCATCATCAATATGTGAATATATTCTTAAAACAAAGTTTGGGAAGCATAGAGCAATCTAACTTCAAACATAATTTTGAATGGATTTTAAAATTTACCGATGCACTTAATTATTTTATGACAAATCAATGTGTATATATATACAAAACGCACCAATAAGATAAATTATGAGAGGCACTGAAGAGTGAACTCTATTTTTCCCTCCACGAATTTTTAATTGTGGAGGTTTTCATTTGTATTTTTTCAATTAAATTGTTTGTTGGTGATTTTTTTATGTAAAAAGAGCATTGGTGTTCTTTAAAATGTATAGTGCACCGAAAAAAACAACACGCATGTTTATCATCAATGCGCATAAATATACAATGAAAATTTGAGAAATAATTTTAGTTTTCTAAATGCATGTGTTTATAAATTAAAACCCTAATCATTATTTCATTCTTTTACCAAAATTTAGAGAGGATATCTATGCAAGTGAGATTTACTAGCAAATACTTGTTATAGCCCTAAAATGCCCTACTCATGCATACATGGCATTGTCCCTCGTACTTTCATAATTTTCCAAATCTTTGTTGAGAAGCTCTACTTAAAAAAGTATTTTTTTAGAGCATGTATGTGCCTTGAACCACTACAGCCCACGTAGCTAAACTTTCTCCATTCTATACAGACCATGTACATACACTTGCTTCACATTAAACAACACGCGTATACTTGCAAAAGTTGCAAAAATGAAAAATTTGTAAGGAATTCGGTGAAATTCATGGGCTATTGGAGGTTTCCCAACCAATTCACCTACTATAGCCTATCCCCCAACTGAATAACCATCCTTTTGTCATATAAAAGGATGTGTTGGGGTCTCATTTCAACAACAAACATAAGAACAGTAAACTCTGCCCAATTTCACTTCTCTTCCTTTCCCAAGCTTTTGCTACCTTTTTTGAGATACTTCTTCAACATTCCCTCTTCAGCCCCTTCTTCTTCCATTAAATCCATTCCATTCCCTTGAGGTGATTAGGATATTGAGAGAAGAGGCCTATTGAAGGTGCACTTAGAGCATTGTAAATAGGATCCCAGACTAGGTTCGCAGAATGGTGGCCAACGCAGATTGTAAGTTTCAGTCTTTGTTTGATGAATAAAGTAATTATATCTTTTCTTTGTCCAAAATGATGATGTTCTATTTATTTTATTTGATTTATACATAGAATTTGATATCTAACCCTAACTCGTGAATATAAATAGCATTCTTATAGTCCTTGTTTTCCTAGTTTTGGATGCAGGTCAACCTTGGGAGGAGACTTGCAATCTTTGAAACTACAAAGCTTGAGGAGATCATCACCAAACGTGGGATAAAAGGTACAATTATCGATCTTCTCTCTTGTTTCTTTCTTTTCATTTGTTTTGGTATGTTTGGGGTAGCATATAAACCATATTGACTTTTAGATGGTCATTTGCTCTATCTATATCTTAAACCCTGGTATAGTTAAAGGGGAATTTTCCCACTATCAAAAGTAGCGACCATACTGGGGATCTCTCTAGGGTTTTTTAGGGGGATTTTGGTTGATTGATTGGTTTTTGTTTGCCTTTCGAGTTTAATTCAAGTTTATTGAGTCTTCTTAAGGTTTATGGTCACCTCCAAGGTGCATACCAACCTTCCCTGCCCTGTAAGTCTACCTTGTCTTTTTGTTTTGAAAAGTCTCAGAGGTGTACGTGCCTTGTTTTGGGTTATCCCACGTACATACATGCTCTGCACAGTAGACAACCCGCGTACATACATAGGCTTCTGATGCAACATCTCGCATCTCTGTTTCATGTAAGTATTTTTTAAGAAACATATAGTTTGTCTCTTTCCTGATAGAAGTTCAGACTTCTCAGGAATTTCTTGAATCAGTCAGTCTCTCTCTGTGGTCATAGATTGGGTTTAATTTTCGGTTTACTTGTTCCTTAATCTTCTTGTGTTTCCTATCATTTTTAGCTTGAATTTTTAAAAAAATGAGTTTCATTTTGAATCATGTATTCATCAGCTTCTTTTAGCATATTTTGTTAGTTTTTATTTGATTGGAAGAAAAAAAAAACTAGTTATTTAGGTCTCTTTCTTTCTTCGCATTTGCTTTGCATTGTTATTTGAAAAAGAAAAAAAATTAGTGTAGTGTTGTGTTTTATTCTCATCTTGAAAGCATTTCAAAAGAAAAATAAGAAAGAAAATCCTTCTTTTCCAGTGTTCTTATAAGTTTCATTTTTTGCAAGAGTCTGAAACAACATCAGTTGCATGACCATATCCTTTGCGTAAATCAAGCCTTAAAATTAACTCAACTTAAAATATATTAGACTTTCTGTTTGTAGGGTTCACCGACCAGTTTAGGGTTTTAGGGACTTGAATTAAGTGTGAAGAGGAAACTCTTCAAGGCCATTTAAAACAAACATTGGAGTCTGAGATAGGGAGTTTTTTAAGTCCAATGTTGTAAGAGTTAGACGGGCCCCCCCTCTAACACACGGGATAAACACGAGGTCACGTGAGGAAAGACAGAGGAGATAACCCCTCCAAAGTTGGACTGAACATAGTGGGGATTGTATATTGAGGGTCTTTCTTAGTAATAATATCGATCGCATTTGCCTATGGAGCTTCGTGGACCTCAAATCTGTTCGAGATCCTTAGTTGTCTTCTAGAACAATTGATTTTGGCACCCTTTAAGGGCTTCAGACTTGTTATCCGGCTCATTATGATCTACCTGACTGTCGATTGTACCCGCTTGGTGATTGATTGAGAGCTGGTAACTTAGTTGCCTATATTTTATGTACTTACACAGGTGACTGTGGGGGTATACTATAGTACCTAGGGAGGACATCAGATCACGCTTTTCAAAGTATACCCAGAGTGTGCTTTCATGTTTTAGTTTCACTTACACCAGTTAGTTTCTCTAGTGTCGATTGGCATAATTGTCCTTCCCACTAGTTAGTTGATTGCTTGATTTATCTTTAAGAAATGTTTAGTGTGTGCTCTGTGCTCCCTAGTTTTCCATAGTGAGTCAGTCATTCATTACATTGGGTCTCTAACCTAAGGTGGTAGACTTCCCATTTCGTGGGTCGTGAGGAATTTTTGGTCTTCCTCTTAGAAACATGGAGTTGCCTCTTTATGGGAGTTGTTTTTTATAACACTGGCTCACTAGAGTCGGTGTGTGAGACTTTTACGAGATTTTATGATCCTGCAATGGGAGAACCTGTGCATAATATCTTCATGGCTAATGTTTCTGACACTACCAACCAAGGAACCCCTTCAAAAGGGGATTCTTGTACTTTTCCTTTTTTTTGGAAACATTGGTGTCCCTTTGATGACCACTTTGTACATTCCTGGGCTGAATGTGAGACTACTAGTTTGGCTGGGTACCATTCCAAATGTCCCGAATGATCTTGATGCTTATCATTTAAGCACATTATGTCATTGGCATCATGTTTATGTTCCTTCGTCAACAAATTATTCTCCTCCTCTTTCTACCTTCTCTAGTAAAATCATTTCTACTAGTAACCAAAAGTATAAACGGAATAGAAAGAGGAAGAATAGGAAGAAGAAATCACCAACCTCTGTGATTCATGTTGGATATAGGTCATCAACCTCTACAAGTCATGTTGAAGACCATCATTAAGCCTCTGAAATTCATGCTGGGGGAAAACAACCAACCTCTGTGAGTCATGTTGGAGATAGGTCATCAACCTTTGCAAGTCATGTTGAAGACCAACACCCATGCTCTGTAAGTTAGGTTTGGGGCAAGCACCCAACCTCTACAAGTCATGTTATAGGGGGGATTATAGTCACTGCTATTCATACTAGAAATAGGTCTGTAGACTTTGCGAGTCATGTTATCAACCCATAACCAACCTATGCAAGTCATGTTGGAGATGTGCAACCAACCACTTCTATTCATGTTGGGGGAATTGATTCTGTTGAGAAACCTAGATGGATAGGATGTAAGCCTAAGTTACCTTGTAAGGTTTGCAAGGGAGATCACCTTACTGATTTATGCCTTGGACTTCCAGAGGTATGAATATTGTGGTCCTTGTCTGCAAGCTCTTATGATTATGAGTCATCTGAGGTTTTCTCACAACCTATTTAGCGAGTGGTTGAGAAAGTGGTCGTGCCAATGCAATATTTGGTCGATACCACTTCCATTTTGGGGGGTGATGCACATTTAGACCATTTTGTCTCACAACCTATTCAGCCAGTGGTTGAGAAAGTGGTCACACCGATGCAATATTATGTTGATTCCACTCTTCTCTTGGAGAGTGTCGAGTCTACCAAAGTGGTCACACCGATGCAATCTTCGGCTGATCCCACTCTTCTCTTGGGGAGTGATGTGTCTACCGACTATGTTTTTAGTATTTCCAGCTCAGTACTTTCAGAAGAAGAGGGCATTTTGCTCGCTTTGATCACACCCCCTCCAAGTCCTAGGATGGTTTCCTTTGATTGGAATGAACTTGTTGAGTCTTGTCTTCCTTCTTATGCACCCTTTCAAATAAGGGTTGAAGTTAAATAAAATAAAATTTATTTATGTATTGTATATGAAGGAGCCTCTGAAAGTATTTTATCCTCCTTGCCTTGGAAATCTTTGGGTTCTCCCGATCTTGTGTCTGCATCGCATGAGATGTTGGCTTTTGACAGGCGTCCTAGTGAATATTTGGGGATTCTTCCTCAGTTTCCTATCTTGTTAGGTGGAAAGACTATCCTTATCGATGTTAAAGTGGTGCGATTCCCGTTAGATTTCAATATGATTATAGGGTGTGATTATATATATGCTATGAATGTTGTGGTGTCTACACTCTTCTGAGTGATGCATTTCCCTCATAATGGCAGCATTTTGACTATCGACCAACTGGCATATAATAATTACCTTCCTAATTCGGTGTTATTTCAGGATGCCCCTTTATATGTTCCTAGTTTTTGTGTAGACTCTACCCCGTGGGACTCCCCCATGAGCACGCTTTGTTGTCTTTCAAGATCACTTTAAATTTCAAGAGCAACATCCAACGAGACTATATTTATTCTTTTCAATATCGTCTGGATTACTTGATAAAAGTACATCCCCGGAGTCTTCTTTAAACGCTTTTCAGACTCTTTACAATTGAAAATATTGTCAATCGATCTTGTTTCCCTTCACGCTCACCAAACTCAAATTTGAAGGCACATATGTCCGATGAAATTTTACCCCTTTTTCAGTCTGGATGGATAATTATACAAATAAAGGTATGCTCTAGGAACTTTGGTTTTCTAGAAGAGTATTAGTAGGCATACGTTTAACCCTTTTTTGGGTCTGAGAGACTAAATCTTTGAAAAAGGAACATTCTCCTTGGTTTTGGTTTATCACCTTTTTTGGGCCTTGGAGATTAGTTACGAAAAAGGAAAACCCCCTAGAGTCCATAGTTAAGCTCTTTTCAGACTCCCAAAAATTGAAAAGATCGTTGAGTGACCTTATTCCTTCACACTCGTTAAATTGGTCCAGAAGAACATATACTGGCATGAGTTTAACCCTTTTTATAGCCTATAGATTATAGCAGAAAAAGGTACACCTCAGGAGATTCGTCTCATCGGGAGAGTTCTCCTCAGTAACTTTTATACTTTTTCAGGCTAAGGAGACTAAACTCATAAAAAGGTTGTGAGTCCATAGTTAAAATCTTTTCAGACTCCTTAAAATTGAAAATATTGTCGAGTGATCTTGTATTTTTCACACTCGTTAAAATGGTTTTGAACAGACATCTTTTTGGTGCAATTTTACCCCTTTTTTTAATCGACTAGACTATTTCCGAAAATGGTACTCCCTGTAGTCTTCTTTTATGTTTTTTTAGACTCTCTAAATGTGAAAAAACTATCGAGATTACCTTCTTTTGGCTCGTAAAAAATTACATAGAATGGGTCTCACTGTGTCTTGCTTAATCACATTGGTGAGTCTCATCTTTGCGTCTTTGGCCTAATGTCGGCTCCATGTTGCTCTCAACTAAACCTTTGAAGCATTCCTTATACGCAAGCCTTTCAACACTTCTTGCCTCTGCGACTTGACACCTTGACCCATGGAGGGATTTTCCTCGAGTGTCCTTTTCCTGCACATGTCTCCTTGCCCTGAGAATTAGTGTGTTTCGTGTGCTTGGAACCTATTTGCTTGCTTGTGACACTCATTCATCCCTTGTAACGTAACATTCTTTTATTCTTTTTCAAGATCTTAAAAAATTGAAAAAGACAAAAAAATCAAATATTCCAAAAAGAGGGGACGAGAAATATTCATTCTTTTTTCAGCAACAAAGAGAGTCTTCCTTGGACAAAGAACATCCTTCCATTTGTTCATAAATCATTGGGAGCTAGTATGAACTTAGGAAGTTGTTCTTGATACATAGATTTGTGTCCTCCTCCGTTTGGTTACTCTTCCAAATATATGGAGAGTTTGTGGTGCCTCCTACATCATGAACTTATGTCAATGTCTTGTTTCCTGAGTCTGATCATCTTTCGTGCTTTTGTCCAAAGGAATTTTTACCTGATTTGGCCTTTCTGTAGTTTGTCTCTTGACTTGCATGAGTCATCCATCCTGAGATTCCAATCAAGTCCATATTCGAAATTGACAAATTTCTCTACCAAATCGTCAAGATCCTCATGTATTTTCTCGATGGACTATCAAATACCTTAGGGTAGTGATTTATAAACTCCCATTGTACTCCTACCTGATTTTTTAATATGTTGAAGTTGTTTCTCGAGCTATGAATACCTCATCTCCAACCGCAAGCATCACTAGCTTCTTGAAGATGCATACTATACTTGTATATCTTCGACTGATTTTGAGATGTAGATCCATTATGTGTTGCTCGCGGCTACACTTTATATAGTAATATGACATGGATCTATAGTGTATTTGATTGGAATCCATGATTCAGTTCATCCCAATCATGGGTATGCCCACCTCGGAGAGACATTTGTTTTTTTGTAGATGGAACCTCCCGAACTCTGGTCCCGTGCTCACTCGATTTTTTGCATTGGTGAAGATGTTGTAATGTATTTCAGTCATTAGTTTCTTTTCTGACCTCATACATTAGGGAGCATATGTTATAGCCCTAAAATTTCCTACTCATGCATACATGGCATTGGCCCTCTTACTTGCATAAGTTTCCAAATCATTGTTGAGAAGCTCTACTTAAAAAAAAAAAAAAAATAGAGCATGTACGTGCCCTGCACCACTATATCCCACGTACATACTCTTGTGGAATTCTAGAAAACCCATGTACATACGCTTGTTTCACACTAAACAACCCGTGTATGGTTGCAAAAGTTGTAAAAATTAAAAAGTTGTAAGAAATTCGGTGAAATTCATGGGCTTTTAGAGGTTTCCCAACCAATTCACCTAATATATCTCGTCCCCCAACCGAATAACCATCCTTTTGTCATAAAAAAGGAGTTTTTGGGGTCTCATTTCAACAACAAGAATAAGAACAATGAAACTCTTCTCAATTTCACTTCCCTTCCTTGCCCAATATTTTTCTACCTTTTGTGAGATACTGCCTCAGCATTCCCTCTTCAACCCCTTCTTCTTCCATTCATTCCATTCCATTCCCTTGAGGTGATCAAAATATTGAGAGAAGATTCCTATTGAAGATGCACTTGGAGCATTGTAAAGAGGATCCTGGACCAAGTTCGTGGTATAGTGGCCGCACAGATTGTAAGTTTCAGTCTTTGTTTGATGAATAAAAGAGTCTCTTTTCCCTGTCCCAAATGATGATGTTTTGTGTATTTTATTTTATTTATACATAGAATTTGATATCTAACCCTAACTCATGAATATAAATATCATGCTTGTAGTCCTTGTTTTCCAAGTTTTGGATATAGGTCAACTTTGGGAGGAGACTTGCAATCTTTGGAATTGCAAAGCTTGAGGAGATCATCACCAGACATGGGATAAAAGGTACAATTACTGATATTCTCTCTTATTGATTTATTTTCATTTGTTTTGGTATGTTTGGGGTAGAGTAGAAACTAGATTGACTTTTAGATGGTCATTTTCTCTGTCAATATCTTAAACCCTTGTATAGTTAAAGGGGGGATTTTCCCGCTAGAAATACTTTGGAGTGGATATATTTTTTTGAAGAGCCAAATTTTTAAGGGATCATCGTAGGTCACATACAAATCTATAGAGGAGAAATTTCAGGTATGCGATTTTATTCTGTGGATCATATCAATCTTTCCCATATTAGATTCAAGCAATTTTTAGTGTGTTCTCAAAAAAATAAAAGGGTTTCATATTTACCTTCGGTATTGGAAGCCCTAACTTTCTTGTTGTTTCTCTTGGTTTCTCTCTCCATATTTTCTAAGGATATTTTTTTAATAAACACATTTTTATAAGGTTTATTTACTTGTATATGGGGCATTTGGTATATGTTTCAATGAGACCACTCATTGCATTGAATCCCAAACCCAATCGTTGTTAGTTTTTTTTTTAACAAAAATGCTTTCATGGTTAGTAGTGTGCACTGTACAGGAATAGTGCACTGGTGCACATGTTCCTGTCAACAACACCATTGAGTTTAAAATGTAAATAAAAATGTTTTGAATACTAAAATAATCATGTTTTAAATTTGTTCATGGGTTCGACATTGTGCAATAAACAATAATGAGGCACTGATGCTTCTATTACTTTATAGAGCACCACGTGAATATAACAATTTGTAAACAAAACATTTTTTATTTTGTGACAACATGGTAATCATATCCTAGTGTGTACACATATGTTTGATGCACTAGTGCATACTATTTAATTATAAGCACCAAAATCTTATTTTGTAAAAAATATTTTATAATTTATATATCTCATGATTCCCATATTTGTTTTATAGAAGATGGGTGATAGAACTTCAAAGAAAACAACTTATTCGAGTGAGCATGATGGTAGAAAATCTCAACAAGAGAACAAGGCAAGTTATTTAAGTTTTATTAAAAGATTAATATACTTGAATTATATGTAGGTTTAAATTAAGGATGTGTATTGGTTAAGGCATGTCATGCAGAACAAAAACTTGAAGAAACACGATCAGATTGTTTTGCAATATGAATGAAAAATAGCATAAAAACTTTATGGAAATGTTACAAAGAGAGGAATTAGGTGGATCAAAATGTAATCAACATGAAGTTTTTATTTGACTTTTTAATAAAAATAAATTTATTTTCAATAATTACTAACATGTTTTAAGAACTCAATTTCACATTTTTTAATGTTGCGCAGGGATCGATAACGATGGAATGGTGTGTGATCCTATGAATATAAAACTTATGAAGGATATAAAGGATGATTACTTGGTCCTTAGTTCATATGGAGTGGTGCTGAAAGTTAATGAGAGGGGGATTATTTTTACAAAATTATGAGAGATATAGTGAAAAGAATGTAGAGACATACTTCCACTTACAACACAAAAATCAACCCAATGACTCCAACATTAATTTTCTTTTCATTTTTCAGGAAGATTATGAAAATTCCAAGGGATAAAAAGGGGAAAACCAAGATATGTTGGTAGGGATGTCCAAAAAAGTGTACAAGGAGATGGTAAAATAAATTAACATAATTTCATCATGGGAGGAGCCATTTGTTCCACGTAAAATTTTCACACTGCCTAGTGTCGTACTAAGTGTCACACTTTCGTCATTATTCCATTAAGTGTTGTAATACAAAAATGACACTTTCCTATGTGTTACATTTATGTAAAGTTGTGTTTTTAAGTGTCATAATATCAAAATGACACTTTCCTAAGTGTCACATTCATGTTTTACCAACTTAGACACCATGGGACAACATTTTGTCACTTCCCTAGTCAAGAGAAAGAAGAGAACATAATTTTCTAAAGGTCAAACACATGATTTTTACCCTAAGTTTGACTTGGTTGGAAGGGTGACGCTCCCCTACCCATATTTAGGAGGCGTCAGTCCCTGGGTGACACTTCCTAGACCACTGTCAAGGGGTGTCAGTGACACCCTGTCTCAAGCTTTCGAGGAGCGTTAGTCAGTTGGGCCTAGTTCCACCTTTATCTAAGGGCCATCTTTGAGGATATTTGGGTGGTTATGGATGAGTGATGACTCATATACTCGAGTCACTCAAATTAATTTCCATTATGGGGTTCTAAATCCTAACTTAGGGAGAAAATATCTCAACCTTCCCTTCATTTGATAATGGTGGTTGAGCTTTCCAAAGCCTATATAAGCAAGGCCATCCCCATTGGAGTCACCAAATTATGTTGTGAGAAATCTTACCCTACAGACAGGTTAAGCTCTCCTTATTTGTGTTTTGTTCAACTAAGACAACTAGAAAAAATGGACACTAACGTTCCTGATTTCCATATATTTATGCATGAAATAAGAGAGTAAAAGGAAGAGAATGAGACACCTTTTTATGTAAATTTTCCTTGCTTCTCTAATCCTCTCGATGATAAAATGGATCTGCAAGAATATGAGACAAAAAACTCTACTTCTACTAGATTTTGTTAGGAAAAGACTAATATAAGTTCCCGTTTTTGTGTCAAGCTCGTTAAAAAATGAAATAGAGGGCCACGAGCAAAGTTCCTATTTCTATGTTAAGATCGTTAAAAAATGAAATAGAGTGTCATGAGCATAGTTCCCATTTCTGTGTCAATCTCGTTAAAAAATGAATCATAGGTCTATGATAATAGTTCTTGTTTCTATTTCGTGCTCATTAAAAAATGAATCAGATGTCTACAAGCATAGTTATTGTTTCTTTTCAAGCTCATTAAAAAATGAAACAAGTATCTAGGGATTGAACATGAAGGTTGTGAGCATAGTTCTTGTTTCTGTGTCAAGCTCATTAAAATATGAAACAAAGGTCTGGGGATTGAACCAAGAGGCCATGAGAAAATTTCATTGTCTATGTCAAGCTCATTAAAAAATGAAATCGATTCCCTTCTAGTTGAGTCAAGTATTTTTTCTAGATCCCGTAAACGTTGAGTCGAGTCTTTCGCTAGATCTCATAAGTGTTGAGTCGATTCTTTCACTAGATATCGTAATTGAAACTTCATTTCATCTGCCTATGTCAGTTGACCCTCTTTCTCTCTCCCTCTTTGGTGAACATTTACCTATTAGTAATGAGGAGTCTATTTGGGTATGAAAATTGATAAGAGTAGGCAGACAAAACGAAGCCTAGGGGGCATGTCTCCAACCTCTAGACATCATGTTGGAGTGAAGAAGCTAGCTTTTCAAGCTGGGGGGGGAATAAAAAACACCCATGGGTATCACCTGGAACCTATGGACATTACGTTGGGAAGAACCAAGAACAATTTTTCCCTGTTTCAAGCTTGTGTAAAAATGAAACTACCTTGAGCATAGTTTATTTCCTAGTTTCAATCTCACGAAAAAATGAAATCTACCATAAGCTTAGTATTTTTTCTTTCTCGTTCTCATAGATATATGAGAATAGGTTATTGATCTTAGTATTTTTTATTTCTCATGCTCATAAATACGTGAGAATAGGTTATCGAGTACCCTTTTATCAATTTTTTAGACTCGTAAAAGCTATACGAAAAAGGAACTATTTGGAGTCTCCTTTAAGTTCTTTTCAAACTCTCTAAACATGAAAAACCACCAATTTTACCTTTTTTGGACTCATAAAATTAAACATTGAAGGACCCACATGGGATCAAACCTCTCCTTCTTTAGGTTCATTAAAAATATGATGAGGGACTCACCAAAGGTGAGCTATACCATGCATTTTTTATCCTCCTCAAGCCTGTTAAAAAACAAAGGGGTACTCACCAAGCATGGTGGGGGGGAAATGGAAAGAAGTGGTTCAAGTATTTGTCTCCCTTGAACATGGAACCTGTATGCATTATGTCATATAGTTGGATTCCATTCACCTCAGAGTCATATCATACTTTTTCGTTTTAGTCGAAGAGTTACCAATTCCATGTGTCATCATACTTTTTTTGTTTCATTCGAGAGTATCATGATTGTCGTCTCATTGGATCTTGGCTCATGTCTCTCTAAGTCATCATCATCAAGTCACTTGTCGTGCCACCCACAATGTTCAAGGGAAGTGTTAGTGTCTCTCAACATTTTGGTCAACCTCTATAATATCATATGTTTGTGTCCTCATGTCAATCCATAATGCTCCATTCCACATCATTTCCAGTACTTATTTCATGTCGATGATGGGGGATACATCATGGCCCTCCTTCGACGAGTATTTTCCTATCGACTCCAACACATTATTTGGGAATTATAATTAGAAAATAGTTTAGTACCTTGGATCTGACATGCCTCAATGGAAGGTTTCTTCTCTTTCGATAGTGGGATTCCATCATTGGCCCCTGATCGAAGATTCCGCCAATTGTTTGACTTTAGCTCATTGTTCATATTTGATGGATTGTACTGAGGTACCTTGGGGATCATTAACATCAATGATGATTTCCCTTCTATTTTTTAATTATATACATCAATGACTGGTAATCAAGTGGTTTCTACCATGTTCGACAACAAGACATTTATTCATATGGTTAGATTTGTACCAGTTTGGCAACGAGATGAAGACCAGGTATCTATAAGGAACCTACCATTGTTATATATTCCTTTCCCATGCTGCGATGGGAGTATTTATTTATATATGTTATTACATAGATTCACTTTATATTGGTTTGTGGCTATGTTGATATCATTTTGTAGCTCCATTGTGTATCATTCTCGTGGCTGTGAATTGTTTGAGTCATGGAGGTATGGATCCACGTTGTATTTACGATGGCCATATCCTTAGTCATTACTGTCATGTATCCACGGTGTATTGGTGGATGACCATGATTTGATTGATTTTTCTGAGCAAGGTTATGCCCTCCTCGAGGATACATGTATAATGTTCACTGATTGGTTGCATATTATAATAGGCTCTTCTTCTCCAGTTCCTTGTCACGCATCATTATTTGTAAAGTGTTTTGGCAATTCACTTCTCTCATGACCTCTCACTTTAGGGAGAAATATGTTACATGCAAAATTTGCATACTACCTAGTGTCATACTAAGTGTCACACATTCGTCACTATTCCATTAGGTGTCGTAATACCAAAATGAAACTTTCCTAAGTGTTTCACTTATGTACAACTTCATTTTTAAGTGTCATAATATCAAAATGGCACTTTCCTAAGTGTCTCATTCATGTTTTACCAACTTAGACACCATGGGACAACATTTTTTCACTTCCCTAGTCAAGAGAAAGAAGAGATTATTTTCTAAAGGTCAAACACATGATTTTTACCCTAAGTTTGACTTGGTTGGAAGGTTGACACTCCCATACCCATATTTAGGGGGCATCAGTCCCTAGGTGACACTATATAGACCACTATCAGGGAGAATCAATGACGCCATGTATCAAACCTTATAGGAGTGTCATTCAGTTGGGCCTAATTCCACCTTTATCTAAGGGCCATCTTTGAGGAGTTTTGGGTGGTTATGGATGAGTAACGGTTCATATCCTCGATTCACTCAAATTCCCTTCCATTATGGGGTTCCAAATCCTAACTTAGGGAGAAAATATCTCAACCTTCCCTTAATTTGATAATGATGGTTTAGATTTTCAAAGCCTATATAAGCAAGTCCATCCATGGGGTAAAGGGAGCTGAATTCTATAAGGTGTGAAAATTGTGATCTTGAGAGAAACTTTGGAATACTTGTGTGTGCATCAAAGGGATGGAGGAAAGAAGGCTTGGAATACTCGCACCATCATCCATATGTAAGTTTTCACTTATGATGAATAAACTTGGCATGTTCCTTTCAATTAATTTTTGTGCATTTCTCTAATGCTTACATCAAATCAATATTAGATAGATTACTCTTTTCCTAACAAGATATAGTATAAGTAGAGTTGTTTGTCTCCTATTCTTACAGATTATTTTTACCATCGAGAGGCTTAGAGCAGTGGGGAAAACCGACATAAAACGTTTCCTCATTCTCTTCCTTCTCCTCTCTTAGTTCATGCATAAATATATGGAAATCAGGAACATTAGTGTCCATTTGTTCTAGTTGTCTTAGTTGAAAAAACCCAACTAAGGGGAGCTTAACTTGTCTACAGGGTAAGATTTCTTACAACACCATCCCAACAACAATGTGTATCAAAAGTATGTAATCATTGATTTATTATTTTATGTACATCGAATTTAATTATCACATGAAATTCTAATTTTAAATTGGTTTGTTGAAAAAAGGAAAAAAAATAGAACCCATTCAACACATAATATAGGAAAATAAGGAAGAAAAGGGTTGATCACAAATTTTGTGAGTACTTACATTCTCATCCTTACTTAAGATTCATATTTTTGTGATATTCATATTTAAATAATTAATTTACACTCATCCATATATGTTTTCTAATAGGTTCTAACATATAAAGAAGATCCAACCGAATAATTGATTGACAATGGGTTAAGTATGGGTTGTGGGTATATGTTGAAATATCAAGGTTTTATTGAACAATTTGTCAATAGCTATGTTTTTTAAATTTCCTTATTTTATAAATAATGTAATAACAAGGAACCTTTATATTTATTATATTGATTATGCTTTGTCATGGAATATTAAACATGCAAGAAACAAAGTATGGATTGCAACCAATAGAATATATTTTGAGAGATCACATGTAGCATGGCTTCAAAATAATGCATATTGTTTATGAAATAGTCGATGCTATGGTACAATTTTGTATTTACGCAATCATGTATATTCTACTATATAAATGTATATTTTGTTATTACACTTTATTTCTATGTTTGTAAATGGAACATGAAGATGCAGAACTTAAAAATAAGTTAATCAAGAAAACATTAGGTTAAATAACCAAAATACAATATCACATACAAGTGATTAAGAAATGAGGCATGCACAAAACTCAAGTGATAAAAATATTTCAAATGATGAATGACAATCAATATAATTGAATGTTACTGCAAATTGTATGTTTTGGAATATTTGTCTGTGAAAATCAAGGATTTTGTTTAATGTACTCAAAATTTTGTCCCAGTTGCATGAGGACATGTTACCAATAAATGTAAAAATTGCATATTGGTTTCATTTTGATTATTGTGGACCTTTATGTTGTCCCATTTCGTATGACGACGGGTCTTTTATTCATATACAATAAAATGGGTTTCTTATTTTATTGCATTGTCGAATGTTGTAAAATGTTGTGTTGTTGATTAATTAATATGTGGATGATTTACATTGTTACAAATAAAATAGGTTTAATATGTTGGTTACTACACTAATGCAATCATTATATCAAAACAAAAGTATAAAAATCAATACTATTATAAAAAATATTTGATTTTGAGATGATTAAGTGAGCCATAAAAACGATAGTGTTGCATTTTTATGAGTCATATGCACTGGTGCCTATTAATTACATTGAAGCATCAATGCTAAAAATTGTGAAAAAACACCTTTACTTTAAATGACATAATGTATAATTATAATTATCATTTCAAAATATTACGGTGCACATGATTACGATATGCATCGATTCTTTGCATATAATATATGAACTAGTGCTTAGTAACAAAGAATTACATTCACATCTCCCCTCAAATGTTCAAAATTTCACTTCCCTCTGGTGCACATGGTAATATATGTTGGCATATTTTTTAGACAGAGGCAGAGTGTATGTGTTTGTCATTGATGGTGAATATCAACACAATCAGTAGCATAGTGATAATGGCAAGATCAGCAGTGTAAGCTCAGAAGGAGGAAAATAGTCAAAGCACGACAAAGGTTTCGTTTCGAAGTTTCGCAGATCGGGAAATCCAAAAGAAAGAGGTTCGAACTTGCAATATGCGAAATCGTGATAACAATCCTGACTGTTGGAGTCATAGGACATGTGGCAAGCGATTGGAATTTCATTGACTTGCACATTAGAGGAGTCAATGGAGCATAGGTTTCGTTTCAAAGTTTCGCAGATTAGGAAATCCAAAGGAAAGAGGTTTGAACTCGCGATATGCGAAATTGAGATAACAATCCTGACCATTGGAGTCATAGGACATGTGGCAAGTGATTGGAATTTCACTGACTTGCACATTGGAGGAGTCAATGAAGCATAGGTTTCGTTTCAGAGTTTTGGAGATCGGGAAATCCAAAGGAAAGAGGTTCGAACTCGCGATATGCAAAATCACGATAGAAATCCTGACTGTTGGAGTCATAGGACATGTGCCAAGTGATTGGAATTTCGCTGACTTGCACATTGGAGGAGTCAACAGAGCATGGTGGGGGAACTCGCGATATGCGAGATCATGAAAAAATCTAGACCGTCGAATCATTGAGATCGTGGACAGTTGATCAGTCTCGATGAAATTTATAAGTTCGTGAAATACGAAGTGCCTTTTGGTGTAGCTTGTGGTCACCGCCAGTGGTCACGTGAGGGGAAGAAGCTAGCGGTGCTAAGCTCCATCTCAGAGTCTCGGCGATCGCGACTTGGAGTATCAAGATCCTTCATCACAGGAATCGCGATATGCAAGATCGTGATGAGATCTGGACCATCGGATCATTGGAGATATCGATTGTTGATCAGGCTCGATGAAGATCATAAGTTCGTGAAATATGAAGTTCCTTTTTGGCGCAGCTTGTGGTCACCACCGGTGGTCATGTGAGGGGAAGAATCTAGTGGTGCTAAGATCCATCTCGGAGTCTCGAAGATCACAACTTGGAGTATCGAGATCCTTCATCATAGGAATCACGATATGCGAGATCACGAAATTCAAATTTTGTTTAGTGCTCAGTCACAGCTAGTGGGCATATGAGATACACATGAAATTCTGTGGATTTAATCCAACGGTGTTGGTTAATTAGAAACTTGATTGAAGGGTTAAAGTGTCACCTCATAGGTAATCAATCAATTACGATTCAGTTAGCAGCACTGAATCATGATTCTTGGACGGTTGGCGATTCAGTTGTGGATGCGTTTTCTTGGAGATTCAAGGTGTAGCTGAAGAAGAGGCATAGGAGAAAATCGAAATGTAATGACTGTGGTTGGCTGGAAGTTCTAACCAAAAAAAATGATTTGAACTGTAAGAAAGGGAAAATGACAGTATGAGCAGTGTGAGATACAACTCAGAGATGAGTAACAGATGAGGAATAGATAGAAGCGAGATGCAGTTTTATTTTTGAGGCTTGAGTGAGTGAAGCGGAGAAAAAGTGGAGTGGAAGTGAACAACCCGATGAGCATAATTGTGGCACGGTGAAGAGAATGTAGAGGCACTATGCATGGAAGACAAATAAGGTGCACAGATAGTATAAATACACAAAAGAGGCATAATTCGTTGGACAAAAAGAAGATTCATATCATAAAGCATAGGAGAAGCAAAGAACAGAGATGCATAGCTGAGATAGTAAAAGAAGGTTGAGGTGCACTTGTAGAGGAAAGCAGAAGATCAGAAAGCGTAAGAAGATGCAGGAAGAGAGACACTGATACATGAGAGAAGAGAAGCATAGCAACATAACAGAACAATGATAAGCCTGGTAAGTCAATGAAAACTATTGAATCACTATAATATGTTTCAGTAGAAAATATTTATAATCAGGGTGGTAGGGAGGTGCTAGGGAGGACTTTTGTCCTCAAAGTTTCAAGTGGGTGCTTGAACACAGGGATTTGTAGCTTCCATCTAGTTCCAACCAGAGAAACCAGGGTGGCAGGGTGGTGCAAGGGAGAACAAGTGTTCTCTGTTATACAGGTTGGAGCCTGTGTAACTGGAAGTTGGTGCTTCTATCCAGTTGGTGTTGTAACATTAAGGGAGTTGGTGCTTCCTTCTAGTGGGTGCAAGAGAAACTAGAGAGTTGGTGCTCTCAAACAAGTTGGATCTTGTAAAACAGAGGTAGTAGCCTCACATTGAGTTGGTGCTCAATTATAGATGATGTACAAAACTTAAAAGACTGCCTATCATTTCGAAGAAGAAGAGGTTTTCTCCCTTTATGGGTTTCCTCATGAAAATCTATCTCTGTGTATATCTTATATGTGACCGATGCTCATTATTTATGTTGTCCATATGTTGTATAATATTGATGATCACTTGAAGAAAGATTAAGAATGTTTTAATAGACTTAAAATTGTTTAAGCACAATAACAACTGATTCACCCCCCCCTCTCAGTTTTCTTAGTAATTTCAACAATTGGTATCAGAGTGGGTTCCTTTTGTTTAAAGGTAGATCTATAAGCTTAAACATGACAAGTCATGAAGGGACTTTAGCCAGTAAGCCTCCTCTGTTTGATGGAACAATTTTTTCCTTTTGGAAGGTTAGAATGAGAACATACCTAATGGCCTTAGG